>DWCF01001907.1:0-26985 GCA_018230265.1 Delias oraia | reverse complement strand
GCTGTCCGCGCCTGGCAATTACCTCACTGACAAGTAATTATGCATATATCTAATATGTCAGATGGTAACGGAAAAAACACAATTATGATTGATCTAAAATAGAAAAATCGACAGTTAAGGTTTTCACTTCCAAAATTTTAGCAGATCGACAATTTATTATCTTAGTAAACTATACTAGTTATTTTACTAAGTTTACTTAACAAATATTTAATTATTATTATACTTATTAAAAGTTAAATGATTTCACGAGCAGATATTATAAGTCTCTCTTGCGTGAGTCACGCCTTTTTAATATCATATTAGGTAGCGTTCACATACTCAATTCTAAGGCTGCGTTTACAATTTACACTATACAAAGCTTACATATATAAAGAGACTTTCAGAGTCTCGTAGCTGAGTCGTTTTAAAAGCCTGTGAATCGAGAAGTATCGGGTTCGAATCCTGGTCCGAAAAAAATATAATTTAATTTATAATGTTTTCGGTCTTTGAAAAGCTTGAGGCCGAGCGAGTGTCTTAACATTATCGCACCCATCCGAGAGCCATGCTGACGCACTAAATGGACCACTTCGTTCAAAGTGATACTACAGACTCACAGAATACTCAGCGTGAATCAGTACTTGCACTGTATTTCTTTGAGTATATGGTTATCGGTCCATGGACGGCAATGTTCTCTTACTATAAAAGAAAACTTACCTGCTCCGTTGTCCGCTATAGAATAAAAAAAATTAAATGAAAACTTAAAGGCAATACGTAATAATAATATAATATTATCTTGATATTTTTCCACTCATACAAAGCCACACAGCATTCACGGACTTTTATGCGGTTGTCCATAGGCGGCGATGTTCTCTTACCATGTAGGAGATCCACCTGCTCCGTTGTCCGCTGACCATAAAAAACAAATAATAAATAGACCTATTTCTTATTACAGACAAGTTTCATTTGATATCAACTTAGAAGCCGTAGAAGAGAGCAAAGAGAAAGAGCCGAAACAGAGTACCGTCAGCAGGGCGTGCAGCAAGAGTAAGGACAGCAAAGAGAATTGTCACGAGCGAACGCCGCAACGGTGACGCGCGAACGGACGTGTTTAACCCGAATTGGTTATGACAACTTTTCATTGTGGCTTTAATCTTTGATCAGTTCATAATACGATTTTAAAACCTTTATATCTAATGACTTTGGAGACATTTGCCGCTATTTATAAATGCTTCTTTACTTAAACTTCTGTCACTATTGTCCCTATGTGCATATTGGACAGGATCGCTCAATCATACCGTACCCATCGGAGATTTTTTTATAGTATAGCGTACAACGGAGCAGGTTTGTCTCCTAAATGGTAAGAGAACACCGCAGCCCATGAACTACCGCGCCACAGTCCGCGAATTGGTTGTGTTACCGGCTCTTTACGCCACTTAAGCGGCATTTTTAGGGCCTCCGATATCCTCACTCACTCAACAAAACAGTACAAGTACCGTTGCACGTTGAGTATTCTGTGAGCCCGCGTTATCACTTCCGACGAAACGGCCCAATCAGTGCGTCAACATATGCTTCAGCATGGCTCTCCCACGGGTGAAATAAAACTCACAACTCACAGAATGCTCAGCGTGAAACGGTAGTTATATTAGAAGCGGTACTTCTAGTGTTTTACAGAGCGAGTGAGAATATCGGAGGCCCTTAAAAATGCCGCTTAAGTAGCGTAAAACCCCCGCAACACAGTGAGTGCGGAGTGTGGCGCCGTTGTCCATGGGCGGCGGTGTTCTCTAACCATATAGGAGACCCACCTGTTGCGTTATCAGCTATACTATAAAAAAGAAGCCGCAAGCGGTCGGATACAGCTAAATTTTGCAAGGGTTTTATGAAACAAAAGATGTTGGAATCCACTTTTATATTATATGACGGACAGCCGATTTAGCACAACCGACGAACAAGAATTCTACCACTTTGTGAAGTGTCCTATTGTCAGCAAAAGTGCATTTGATTTTGTAATGGCGAGACGGAACAACTGAATTTAGAAACATTTATAAGTAAGGTGGTAAATTAATATAGAAATATGAAAAAACTTTATCTAATATGGTTCGGTGAATTTTGGTACATTTCGTTCATATATTTGATATAAATTGTATAGTTTTATTGAGAACAAAATTAATTTAGTTTTTTAATAATCTTTGGTATACATATGAAAATACAATTATACTGTCAAACTTAGGATGATACTTTTGACAGATCGTAATACCTTATTAATCGAGTATATATTTTTTGATATTAAATTGAAGGCAAATAAGCAGTAAGTAGGACTTACCTACCTAGGATAATCGGTCCACGGCCCATGAACATTCTGGCGCTAGTTGGACCGCGGATGTGTTATCGGCCTTTAAATGATATGCATTTTTTAAGATCCTTAGTAATGTTTATTATAAATCTACACAATTATCGAATACAAATCTTATAAGAATCAGTAATCAGTTTAATTTGGTCTGTCAAATTTCATCCTAAATTTGACAGAAGATTAATAATAAAAGAAATTACTTAAAATCTACCACTAGATATATAAATAGAGTTTTTGTTTGGTTGTGAACATTACAGATATATATATGTAAGTTATTTTTTGCACAATTTTATTCTATAATAACATACTTATGAAATAGGTTTCTACCGTCGTCTAGAATTTATTCAATCACCTAAGACTTAGAAAGCACTGATTACTACTATAGTAATATAATAGCTTATATACACATAGATAGATAGAGAAATGTCTACAATTGAAAATTTTAAAATTATAAATACGGTTCAAAGCAAAAACTCATTTTGGAACCCGTGGGAGAACCATGCTGAAGCATACACTGACACACTAATTGTGCTGCCTCATCCGAAGTGATATCGCAGAGTGTATGAGGATATTACATTTATCGTATTTTCATAAGAAGTTAATGCATTGAACTGTATTTAAATTGTTCTGCTTTTGCAACTTTTCATTAATTTCTAAGTCTATGAAATTGTTCGCTTCACAAATTTCTTTCTTAGCTAGGACTATTTTTTTAATAATAAAATCCGCTTAAAACCTAAGAATTCGCCAAGTCCTTGTCAAAAATGCTCAAATAGTGATAAATTAACGGGGAATTTAATACGAGTTCTATTATTTATTGTTTCAAATTAAACTCATTTAAAGGGAATAGTAATATTTTATAATTTGTTTATTCTGCCCCGGATTTATATACAAACTGGAATCATCATCCTCAGACTATTCATAGGCTCCCCCAAAGACGCCCACCTGTTGCGATCTTGAGCGATCTGGATCCAGCGGTTGCTCGTGACCTTCGTGAGATCGTCTTTCCATTTCCAACTGGAGTATAACTGCCCCGAAATACCTAATATATGAATAATGAAAACACCTCATTGGTTAATTAACACATTTGATTTTACTGATTTTTACAATGTATTCCTATTAAATCCTGGTTTTAAAAGATCTGTTTGTATATGATTGATTCTGGAATATTTATTTTCCTTAACTCCAAGAGAAATGTCTCAAATAATAGCATATTAAGGGAGCGTTCAAGGATCACGTAATGCAATTGTGGGTGATGGGCGCCGGTGTTCTCTTACCATATAGCATACCCACCTGCTCCGTTGAACGATAAAAAATTTAAAAAAAGCAAAAGAGGGTATAGCAAAATCACGGTAAGTTATTTGGGAGTAGCGAGAGTCAAAAAATCTTCAAAATTTGCACTATTTTACTTGAAAGCTCCCAAAGTAGTTCTTATACTATAAATTGTATTGTACGAATCCGTTATACATCGAAGACACTGCCCTCAATTTATTTATATTATAGCTGACATTTAAGCTATTCGGTAATAAAAATATGCCCTCAAGCAAAGAATAAGAAATATATACCGTATCATCTCGATGTCGTCTCCTCTATGAGAGAGCCATGCTAGAGAATATGCTGACGCATTGATTGGAATGCCTCATACGAAGTGAGCCTGAAGTGTGCCTACAGAATGTTCAGCGTGAAACTATACTGGTACTGTGTTTCACTGAGTGAGAGAATAACGGAGGCCTTTTAAAAACATTCTTTAAGCGGCGTATAAAGCCGGAAACACAACCAAACTGTGGAGCGTCGTGTGGTTATCCCAGGGCGGCGGTGTTCTCTTACCATACAGTTGACCGATTCGCCCCGTTATCCGCTAAACCATAAAAAACAAGCAGAGTCTCACTTCAGATGTAGACACTCTATCCTGTAGCCGTAAATGTGTTTGCGGCCTTTTATATTATGAAACGCTCTCTTGTAATATCTGTATAGTCTTGCAAATTGCTTATCCCCTTACATCAGAGTGGTGGTGCAGAGAAGGCCTCAAAACGCGCTCAGTTGTGGAACGACAAACATCGAGGTGATACGGGAAGTGTTAAATTTATCTCCAAGCTTAGTTTTAAGTACGCATCAACCTCGGCAAGCGAAAGGTCCAATTGTAAAGCCTTTTATTGTTGTGATAGAGCTTAAAATCCATTATTATATTCAGCTTATGTTGTTACTTATATACTACCAGTGACTATGTGATTCAATAAGATACATGTCAATGTTAACTAGAATCAAAATGAAAATTGTATCACACTCTTAAAGGCCTTAGTACTGACCGTACCCTTATTTAGGGTAGTGTTATAGCATACGTGGTGTAAAGGTCCCTAATTTTTTTTGGAAGGGCATTTTGCTGCCAGCCATACAGCCATCACAGCTTCACGGTCTTTTGGGTCGAGCCATAAGCTCCGCGTGATTTTATCGCATACATTTTATTAAATAACATCGCATTCAATCAAATATAACTATAAAAAAGGCTGACAACACATCCGTAGCCTTGCAAAGGCTTTCCGATCACGTGTCCCAGGCACATGATCGCTTATCCTAGATGAGGCATGGCCACTGGTAGTTTATGTGTATTTTTAAAAATTATGTAAATATTGTATTTATTAATTGAATTTTATGAATTGGAGTCAATATTAAATCAATTTTTATCTCATTTATGTCTTTCATTTCATAAAATAGACAGGCTTAAGATAAAAATACATTTTTATTTGATTATGTGCAATAATTATTCTATAATTTTGATTTAAACTCTTAAAACTGTGTCAAGTACCTATGAAGATATCGAAGTTTTTCTCTCCGATCCTTGGTTTACGATGGATATATTCCTAAACTATTTATTATAAGCAGTTACGCATAGCAATCAATAAGTCATTTAATCTACATCATAAATTAATTAAGATATAGTAAGAAAATTACTGAGTCAAAATGTTACGTACATCTAATCCAATGTTTTAGAGATATCCCAAATGTATCAGAATTACTGCTTAATAAAAAGCCGCTAAAAGAACATTAATTATGCCGGGTCAAGCGGATTGATACCACAGGCTCACAGAATACTCAGCGTAAAACGGTTGTGTTGTTTCGCTCAGTGAGTGATATTTGAGGGCTTTGCCGTTTAAGCGGCGTAAACAGTCGACAACACAACCAAAGCGTAGAAACAGTAATTACACATAATAAACAGTAGTAAAAACCATCACAGGCCTCCCGCCTATCGCGTTATCGATAATGCAATAAGAAAGACGACCACATAAAATCTACTTCACAATTCTATTCCCCAAAGAGAGCCATTCTCACTGGCTAAGATACCATTACGAGACCCTCTGGAGAAATCAAATTTTATTTTTGTTGCGAATGTCTTGGAATAAACTAAGTTATATGTAAACTAGAAAGCTAAGACTAATTATGCTACAATTTTACTTCGAACTACTCCGAAAGGATTAAATCGACTTTATGTTCATATCAGTTAGGTTTGAGAACCCGTTAATATCTTTTTCGTACCCCTGAAAGGTTGGTCTATCCCAGTCTTTTATTTAAAAATATATTCGCTGCTCAGTGATCAAGTATTAAAAATTTATTTTGTATTAATGTTTATAAATTATAATTAAAGATAATCAACTTGAAACAATGTACAAGTACTGTGTTTCTCTGAGTCAGTAAGGATATGAATAAATAAAAGTGCCGCTTAGATTGCGTGAAAAGCCGGCAACACAAGCAATGTGCGGATTGTTGACTCTTGTCCACGGGTGGCGGTGTTCTCTTCCATATAGAAAAGACACCTGCTTCGTTATCCGCTATTCCACATTTAATAATCCAAAAAAAAATCGACAGAACTTAAAAATTTAGCTTAGATTGTAATCTGGACAATCCAACAAAAATTACACTTTTATATTAAATATTTTATTCAACAAAATAAATTATTGTATCATATCTGTATGATACAATAATAATATGGCTTGAAGAAATTAGTTAGAATCATTTCTTTTTCAACTTCTTCAATTTCTCTTTTTTCGTCTTTTCCTTTGGCTTCTTTTCTTCTTTGTCTTTAAAGCTCAATATTGTTAAAGTCTCCGTATCGGCTGGTAAAACTACGGAATCCGAAGGCCCTGATGTCAGTGTCACTACATTACTTTGGTCAGACGAAACTGGAACATAATTCTGGGTCAAATCTTGCCCGTTTGATATAGGTACTACGTTTATCTGACTTCCAGAATTCCCATTAAGAGTTACATAGTTTGATTGGCCGGAGACATCTTGACCATTCACGGGTACATAGCTTACTTGGCCATTACCTGTGTTAACTTGAGCATTGGGCACTACGTTAACCGCATTTCCGGTATTTCCAGTAACTGTTACATAGGTTGGTTGATTAGCAGGTACTGCTTGACCACTTAAGGGTACATAGTTGACCTGGGCATTACCTGTGTTAACTTGAGGATTAGGAACTACGTTAATCGCACTTCCGGTATTCTCAGCTAAGGTTACATAGCTCGGTTGATTAGCTGGTACTTCTTGACCACTCACGGCTACATAACTTATCTGAGCATTACCTGTGTTACTCTGAGGATTGGGAGCTACGTTACCCGTATTTCCAGTATTCGCAGTAACTGTTACATAGTTTGGTTGACTGGAGACTTCTTGACCATTCACGGGTACATAGGCAATCTGAGAATTAGCAGTGACTTGTCGATTTGGAACAGTATTGATCGTTGAATCTTGTCCATTTGTTAAAGTCACGTAATTTGGTTGGTTAGCAGTAGCTCCTTGAACAGGCACTGATAAATAATTGACTTGAGCGTTGGGCGCGACATTACTCTGACTTCCGGTAGTCTGTCCGCTTGTCAATGTCACGTAGTTCGGTTGGATAGAGGATTTATCTTGAACAGTTGATACTGGTACATAGTTGTATTGATTACCGGCTGTATTTCCTTGTGGAATCGTGACGTAGGGCTGCTGGACGTTTCCTTGGTTAGGTACAGTCATGTAAGTTAGGCCAGGGTTTTGATTTGCCAACGGTTGATTGACGACATTTGCTTGAAGATTCGATCCGTAGTTTTGTGGGACGTTACTCATAAAAGTCTGAGGGACTATTTGATATACGATTGGAGTACTGGGTACCAAAACTATTTGACCATTACTAGATATATAGCCGACGCTGTATTTTACCGGCGCGTTCGTGTATGGCAAGCTTGGTTGTACCGATTGTAGAGGCTGGTTCGGTAAAGAGACAAGATAATACGTTGACATTCCGTTTATCCCGCTATTGGAAGTTGGTATTGAAGTCTGCTGTTGATAATTAGATGGACTGGAAACTAGATTAGTTGATTGGAACATTTGGTTTGGGACAACAGTATTTGAAACTGCGTTAGGATATAATATGGTGTACGTACTTGAACCGCCATTATCATTCGGCAGAACAATGTTATTACCAAACGGATTCGCGTTACTTATTTTATTAGTTAACGGAACTTGGTTTGAAGTTAAAACAGTTGTGTATGCCGCTTGGTTTGGCTTTTGAATGTATGAGTTTGTGATCGGTGGAGTTTGGGTTGTAATAGCATTTGTTAAGGGTTTGTTATTTAACTGACTTGTATCAGTAGAACCTATGTTGACAGCATAAAGGATCTGTGGGGTATCATTATATCGATTTGGGAATTCAGGCCTCTTGGGTTTATGATTCTGCTTTGCTTCCTGCTTTATACTCTCAATGTTATCAGGAAATACTATTGCGTTTGGATCACGTAGTTTATTTACCTGAACGTGATCTTTCTCTTTATTAAATGGTGAAATTTGAATATGATTAATGGATTCGGTATTCTTAATGGCTTCGGTATTTTTAATGGCTTGTGATACATTCTGTTTCTGTGGTATATCATCTCGTTTGATATCTGATGCATGAGTAACCTCAATAGGCAAATAAGTTAAATTTGTCGCTGCTGGTGGATCAGTATTTAAACGAAGCATTTCTTGAGGTTGTTCTGTTGATTTAATGGATGCAGTGGTTGTTTCGTCGTAGTTAAATGTGGACGGATTTCTTGTATTTCTTTGGAAAGGGTCACTAAACATTGAATCCGGTAGAGGTTGGTTATTGGGCATATTAAAGTTATGTGATTGAATTGATTGCTCATTTGGATAACCCAAGCTTTGTTGGTATCCAGTATTCATGTCGTTTGCAAAGCCGTTATTTGCATTGTAATTATTTGAGTCTGGCTGGTTATTGTATCCGCTTCTGTGATTATTTCTATGGCCCTTGATCAGGTTATGAAGGACGTGAGGTATATGGAAAACGTTCTCTGGCTGTCCGTCTCTATAGTAACCATGACTGTTTGCGACAGCAAACAACAATGTTAGTATCTGCAATAATAAAGTTCAATTTAAAATCAAAGTAAATTAAATAACCACCTGAATCGGATATTGCTTTACTCAAAACTTAGAAATTCTGTCACTGACTTACTCATTTGTTCCAAAAATGAGAGCGAATATTCAGTAAAGATTGCTTTTAACACAACATACTCACAGAATACTCAGCATAAAATGGTAATTGTATTTGAAACGGTACCTACTTCTACTATGCTTCGTTGAATGAGTGAGAATATCGAGCATTAAAAATGCATAAAAACCCGGCAACACAACCATTGTGGCGCGATTGTCCATGTGCGGCTGTATTCTCTTATCAAATAGAAGACCCATATCCGTTTTCCGCTATATCATAAAAAAATAAACAACAGAGTTTCTAAGTTATGATTAAATTAGATTCTTTTTTGTTTTGCAATGATATTTTTTGTAACTTTTGTTGTACAAAACAAAATTCTGAATAGGGTTAAAGCATCTGCATTTGAAGATTATAGTTATAAATTACAAAAACCTTACATATATAAAGCCATTCAAAAAAGGTTATATCAAATATAAGTAAAACAAACTCACCAGTGCTTTTCCACCCATAGTGGAGAGACAAATGACAAAATCTAAATAATATAATTGAAATTAAATAGTCACTTAATGATTAAGTGTAAAAATCATTAGTAAATAAGTAATTAATAACGATCTTCTGAAGAGTTGAGGGAAACCCACACGCAACCAGCTAATGGCCTATCATTACATTCACTATTGTATGCATCGTATAACTCTTTGTGATCCGAAAACCATGTAGAATCTCTCGTTTTGCGGATTGGTTCAATTTTACAAAAAAAATAAAAAGCCATTAAATTGAACGTCATCAGCTCAACTGTACAATGTTTACTCTTCTTCCACGAGGAAAAGAGCACCTTGCCCGTGAGAGAGCCGTGTTGAAGCAAATGGCGACGAGCCGGCCCAATGCCAGCTCGTCCTGACACCACGAGTTCACAAAATATTCAGCATAAAATAGTAGCTGTACTTGAAACGGTACTTTTACTGTGTTTCGATGAGTGAATGAGGATATCGAAGACCCTTAAGAATATTGCTTTAGCGGCCGGCAACACAATCAACACGCGGTCTGTGGCACGGATAATGATGGGCGAAGGTATCTTCTTACCATATAGGAGACCCACCTGCTCCGTTGTCTGCTATACCATATTTTTTTAAAATTATATGCTGACGTACTAATTGCTCGCAGAATACCATAGTGAAATAGTGCTGTCTCATTCATACACTTTTTTTTAAATATTTATTTATTGTATTCTTTAATGCGCCACTGTGTATATTTATTTCCGCCCAAAGGTTGCCCGGAAGAGATCGTTTTCAGCGATAATGCCGCCCATTGAACTTCTATTTGTAATGTATTTTTCACAAAATCTTTGTTTCTTTTTTGTGCAAATAAGTGTCTAAATAATATTTTTAAATATAAAAACGGTGTGAAACGAGCAGGAGGCTCACCTAGGGCAAGCGGTCCTCCGCTCATGGACACTGCTAGACCTTGCACAGCCGTAGGTGCGTTACCTGCCTTTACGGAATATGTACGCTCTTTTCTTGAAGGTCCCACATCGTATTGGTTTGGAAATATCCCCGCTGACAGCTGATTCCACAGAGCGGTGGTGCACGGCACAAAATGCCTTAAAAAACTTGCCGTTGTGGAACTACAAATATAGAAGTGAAAGCGATAAAACTTTATATTGTACCTCGATGTTTGATGGTAAAATTCAACAGCAGGTATCAAATTATATATTAGAGGCCAACTAAATTTAAATTTTCACCATTGTCTTATGTATCATTTTATGAAACTCCCACCAATTACTGGTCAGTTATTATTCAAAAATATTTGACGTGTATCGCGTAACATACATCCTAACTCACTTAGCATATATTTAATATAATCACACATCCAAGGCAACTCATAAAAGAAGCAACGCAAAGAATTAAATAATTAATGATTCGAGGATTTCTTTTCCTAATAATCTGAGTTAAATTTAAAACTTGCCCATAAATGATAAAAGATATATAAGATACTCTAAAAAAGTTATCACCTGTGGCAGTGCCATTCTGAAGCATATGTTTAACGTATTTATTGGGCCGGCTCGTCGGAAGTGACACCACGGGCTTACAGAATACTCAGGGTGAAAGTATAGTTGTACTTGAAACGGTACTTCTACAGTGTTTCGCTGACTGAGTGAAGATGTCGGCGGCCCTTAAAATTACGCTCAAGCGGCGTAAACACCAGCAACACAAGCAATGCGCGGACTGTGGCGCATTTATCCAAGAGCTGTGGTGGTCTCGTACCTATAGGATCCACCTGCTCCTTTATCCAATATACCATGAAAAAAATAAAAAAAATATCATATCTAGGTATAAATTATTGGCGACCCAATCCAGTGCGGTGTATAGTCCGTTCGCGTTAAGAAAATAGAATCATCATTCATTTTTTTATTCAAATCCATGGGAGAGGCCTGTGTCTAGCAGTGGACGTCTTAAGGCTGAATGATGATGATGATAATCCATTTTAAGTCAACCAATTTAAAATGCTAAAGCTTAGAAAGTCGAGTTCTGTTTAGCATATTTAATTGGCAAGTTAAAAATAAACCATGACTCACTACTTTCTCAACACGAACGGACTACAGAGACTATATGTAATACTTAGGTTGATTATGTATTTCTACGCCGGAGGCCATGAATGGCTACGTATCATGGCTCTTAAAGGTTCAACCTGCAGCAAAGGGGACACTGAAGGTCTTTTCCACTGCTCTGATTACAGAGAGAAGTTGGTGGGAGTTTGATTCCGCCCGCTGGTGCCGTGAGGTTTTAGTTCGGGTATAGCACTACGGAGTGTCGATTCCCACGCCTCTCGTAAGAGAGGAGTTAAACGTAAATGCATTTCCTCTTGTGTATTTCCTCTCATATATAACAAATAAGACATTTTATTTTTATATTTCAACACGAAATAATACAATATATTGGAAATTTTCAAATAAAATGCAGTATTTTTATGATTTTTTTAATCTTGCTCAGATATATGATATAAATAGAAGTTGAAGTATTAATAAATTATTGATATTACTCGAATAACTGCAGTTAATACAAACGTGGATAATTATATTCGTTTAAAATATTTCCAGTTTGTTCTCTGAGTATGTGATTGTAATTACTATATTCCTGTGGTACATGCCTTTGATACTCTGATGGTTGTGTTTCTGGATAATATGGTAAATTTTTATAATTTGTTCTGCCGTAGGGTTCCTTCTGACGATATGTATGGTGTTTAGGCTCATATAAATCGTAATATTCACTAATTCTATTATAATTTTTATCGTATTCAAAATATGGACGTTTCCCAATATTTTCCAGCAGTTCTTTCGTCAGTGGACTTGTATAGCCGTTGGTAAGATAGCTTCTTCGTTGGAATCCTAGGGCTCTGCGACCCGCGTAGTCTGGATAGGGAAATGCATCATAAACATCGTATGTGCGTCTGTCAGGGTAGACGTTTCTGGGTCGGTCCAATGTATCGTAAGGATACCTATAGTATGTTTGGTATGCGGGTGACCGGCTGCGACCATCTACGCTGTCTGTAGTTTGGTTTTCTCGGCCTCTCTCTCTGCCTTGATTTCTATTCTGTCGCTCATCATTGTCATTTCTATCCCGATTTCTTTCAGAACCTCTATTTTCTTGGCCCCTCCCTCTCTCTTCATTTCTGTTTTGTATCAGGTCATTATCTCTTTCCAAGCTTATATCACTCCCCTCTCTGCGACGGTCGTTACGACTGCTCATTTCATTTCGATATCCATCGTCGAAAATGAATATTCTCTCGTCATTTTGTCGGCCACGTTGCGGCTCACAGTTCACAAGTATAATCACTGTGAAGATAACCTGAAATCGGGAATATAATCATTCTCTTATAAACACTAATACTTGTATTATAGCATTTTAATATCACGGTCATCATAGTACCAGTTTTCATGTACCGAAATTTACCTTTTAAATCTATCAATATTTAATACATTATTTATGAATAGTAATTCAAAAAATGTCTCAGTTTTTTAATAAATTTTATAATTTTACAACAACAATTGTGCATCCCAACTGGCTCATTTTAATGAGACAGAGGATCACCCAACAGAACATGTTTCTATAAAAAAACAATAGACAAGCACTCTGCAACTTATACTATACTGGCCATCTTGGATTATATAATAGGAACTAGAAATTTTCCTAAAACAATGAAAATTCTATTAAATTCATCGTCATTCATATGTCTTATCGTGTATAAAGACTTGGGAAATCTCAAGACGAGCGAATATTGTAATATTACTTTCAAAACGGTCGTTTCTATTTTGAATAAGACTTAATATCTCGATTCTTCATAATCGCCTTTATTTTCAAACCCGGTACGCGAACCTCCAAGATTCCTAATGTAATTTTGATATTCTTGATTCATTCCAGGAGACTCCCATATTTGACTTATGGGATTCATCAAACCGGGAACAGTATAATCTCCAATGGGAACTGGATTGTAATTCTGTAGGGTATAGTCAGGGTTACCCTTGTGGGGTCCTCTAAAACTGTAATCTTCGTATTCTTCATTATCTCTGCGTATATTTCCGATATCGTTTCTATATTCCTCACTGTTTTCTTTCCTTTCAGAGTCGTATCCTTGGTATCCTTCATTCATTTTGGTACCATAACTTTTTTTATTATATTGGTTATCTGATCTATCGTAATAATTAAGGTTAGGTTTGTATGGTGGAATAGGATATTGTTCGTATTTAAACGGTTTTTCTGTTGAATAATCATACAAATAATCATTTTGCCTGTTATAATCTTGTACATTCATATTGGGTCGTCTGTTGTATGGATTTCGATATTGGTTTAAACCTCTATATAAGTGTGGTGGGTTAGTATATTCCTGATTATCATATAATTTCTGTCTAGGGATGTATGGTTTATTGTATTCATTTGGTTCCTGGCTGTATACAGGCCTGTGATTCCAGGGATAGCGTTCTCCATTTTTATCATCGCCTTCATTGTACTTTTCTTGTTGAGGTACCTTGTATTGATCAAAATTGTAGTCATCTTGTCTATGATCGCTTGGATAATTATAGATATATTTTTCTCTTTCTCGCGAATATCCCTCTGTTTCTTGATTTCCTTTCATATTGGAATATATATTAGCATTCCTGTCAGGTATTTTTTCCTGACCAGTATTTTTACTGTTTACTCTTTCTTTGTTTTTATTTGATATATAGTCAATTCTTTTCTCTTGTTTAGGCGATCCCGTAACTTTAAATACTTCAACTTCTTTATGTTTGTCTGCAATTTGCTTAACTTCTTTTTCAAGTTGGTTATATGGAGGATACACTTCTAAATCTACTTTTGGATATGTTTTTTCTTCGTTTTTATAATATGGTTGTTTATTATCATTTTCCTTTTTTTGTTTTCTAGGATCTAAGCTTTGTATGATGTTATATCCGGGAATTTTTTCAATCACTTGTTCTTTTATCTCTTGTCCTATATTACTTATTAATCCAAATAACTCTTTACCTATAAAGAAATCTTTCGTATCCAGAACGTGGTTCTTAAATAATTCTCGATAATCTTTTTCTATGTTACTGTATTTACCTTGATTTTTTGGATTTTCCATGTAAGTTGGTTCATTATTCAAAACTTTATGGATACGAATGCCCCCTTTTGAATCTTCTCCTGTTCCAGAAGTAGAATCCTTCTGTTTAAGAATGACATCCATTTCTACTTGCTTATCGTTGTTTTCATTTCCTTTGCTGATATAACCATGAATTTCTATGACTTCTCCTTTTTTCTCTTTAGCTACTGCCATACCATCTTTATTTTGATTTGGAGCTGTTATTAAGCTTTCCAAGTAGCTGTAATGCTTGTCATTTCGATTTCTTGTCAACTTGTCTTCATTTTCATTGCGACTTTCACTGTTTGACTTCCCACTATTTTGAAATTGTTCTTTGTATTTACCATCTCTTTCGTTATCCTTATATTTACGACTATAGTCGTCTTTTTCACGCATTGTCTGCTTATCATCACTGCTCTTTCTATCTTGATGGGTACGTGGTTTAATTTTTTCTTGGCTGTCTTGGCCTTGATTATTATCATTTGATGCATGGTTTTTTACCATTTCCATATTACTATTATTTTTGCCATCACGAGTTTTATCTTTTCTGTTTTGGTCATCATTATCATTGTTGTTACTATTAGATCCAGTATTATTTTTCCTATTATATTTATTTTTGTTAGTTTCTCTTTCTTGCTTATTAGATTCTTTTTTATTATTATTATTATCTCTATCTTGCTTGTTGTTTTCTTTTATATCATTATTATTATTTATCCTCTCAAAATTTTGTTGATAATTTTCATTGCCTGGATAGTTTGTATCTTGATTATTTTTATCTATACTCTTACTTCTATCTTTGTCATTTTTCTTTGAACCATTATTATTACTATTTTTAGCTCTACCTTGTTTCTCATTTGAACGTTCATTTTTCCCTCGACTCTCTTTATCCTTTTGGTTTTGACTTTCATTGTATTTATCTACATTTTCTTGATTTTTATCTTTTCTCTGGTCACGAACATTATTTTTACTTTCTTCTCTATCTTTATTATTATTCTTATCATCCCTGCCATCTATATTATCAATTTCGATTGTGTTATTTACGTCGCGTCTATTACTAATGCCTTTGTCTTGAAGGTCCTCCTTGCATTTTTTATTTTGTATATCATCGGAGCATTCATCATTGCTCTTTTTACGATAATTCTCTTCTTTATTTCTGTCATCACTGCGTCCACGCTCGTTGCTAGCTTCTCTGCTGGAGCCATGTTCCTGATCCCTTGCTTTTCTACCATTGCGATCTGATGTTTTATCGTCTACTTCTTCGAATTTAGAACTAATGTTCTGCCTATCGGTCTTGTGCACATAACGAGGTAATATACCCGCATCACCCAACGCATCTTGTTGTTGCTCACAAACAACAAGTTGGATTACGGAGTAGATGGCCTGCAATACAATAATTGTCCTGTATAAAATTAACATTACCCTAATTTGAGATTAGTTCACTCAAAAATACCACAAAATTATGTTAGTTAGCTTCTTATTTATATAAATTATAATATATATTTTAAATAACATTAATTTTCTATCAATTACTCAATCGTTACAATAATTTTCTTGACAATATTGATTTTATAATTCTCTCAAGAATTACATTTAAAAATTTTTAACGCCATTTATGAACGCCATAATAATTTTGCATTACTGACATGTCATTATTACATGATTTAAAATAAAGAGTATAACATAATCTTCATTAAATGTATTTCAAAAATTACTTATTTTAATAAATTCCAGAGGCAAATGAGCAAAAAGCTCATTTAGGATAAATTATATAAGCCACCGGTGCGTTGCGGGATTATTTCATTGATTATTTTACTACATAACATCGATTACAACCTTGGTAAATTCCTTAAGAGCCTTCACAAACGATAAATTTACAGTAAATCTACGTATTGTTTATTATATCTATATTATAATTATATTGTAAATAGAAAACTATTCTTGACTAGGTACGCCCTAAGCCTCACGCCTTACAGCGTACTAGCGTGGAGCATTACCTGTACTGTGTTTCGCTAAATGAGTAAACGGCTCTTGAAATTGTTCCGCTCAAGCGTATCCGGCAACACAACTAAAGCGATTATGGCGCGGTTGGCATGGGCGGCGATAATCTTTTACCATAGAAAACTGCTCCGTTGCCCGCTATTATTAAAGAATACTTTATCACCTTAAAAAGCCTATTCCTTAAAGGCCAGCAACGCACCCACGGTAATACAACGAGTAGGATTGTCCAGAGGCGAAAGATCGCTTATCCTAGGTGAGTTTTCTGCTCGCTGGCGACCTTATTCTTAAGAGAAATTTTTAGGAAAAACTTTCGCTTTTAGATCGTATGAAATATTGAAATCAACAGAGATAATACTCACTACAAAACCTAACTTCATGGCTGCTAACGTGCGACTGGATGCAATTACGCAATCCGTGTATAAATATTCACGTGTCCTCTTTCGTGTTAAGTTCTGAAGGATTCCAAATTAATTAAACTCAATTCGTAATGTATTAACACGAATGTTATACAATTATAAATATTATTAAACAATTACTTAATTGTACATAACTATACAAATTTCCACATATTAAAGCAATTATATATTTTTCGTATTTGCATCGAAATTCAATTTTTTTTACTAATATTATATATGTGTTTTTGATAACCTCATAGCTAAGTGGTAATAAGCCTGCCACGAAACGAGTGGCATCAGGTTCGAACTTCGGTCCGAACAAAAATTATAATTACTTCGATCTTTGGAAGAGCTTGACAGTCTCCGGGCGAGTGTCTTAACATTGTCGCATTCATGGTGAATCATATGCTGACGCACAAAGTTGGCCAGCTCATCCGAGTTTCACTGAGTGAGAGAGAATATTGGAGACCCTTAAAAATGTTGCTTAACTGGCGTAAAAAGCCTTTATCAAAAACAATGCGCGATCTGTGGCGCGGTGGTGCGGGCGGCGGTGGTCTCTACCATATAAGAAGACTCACCTGCTCTATTGTCAGCTATACCAAAAAAATAAAAAAATAACCTGTATCACTTCGGACGAAACTGTCCAATTAATGCGTACCCATACTTCAGCATTAACTTATAACTTATAAAATTAAAGATTTTTCTATTTTTATCCGTAAAAATAACAGGAAATTCTTATTTTCGATCAGATTTGAGTGATGTTTAAGAATTGCCATTTACTATTGTGATAAATTTTTATATAAATTGAATCAGCAAAACAGTAGAATCACCGTTTCTGGTCCAACGAATGGTGTTTTAAAAATAAAAAAACAAAATAAAAGGTATGATTAATTTAATCTTATAAAATATATGTACAATATTAATGACTAAGCTACAATTAATGGCCCATTACCTACAAACTAATCAAAATATCCATTTTCAAAGCCAGTTTTCATTGTTAGACATCCGAATAATATAACAATAAAATATATATAGTGTTTCCCAAATTCAGTCTGAACCAAGAGAGCGCCTAATTTCAGCAAGACCAAGACTGACCGTGTAAGACGAGCAAGAACAAGACTAAGCCTGCAAGACTCGCGCGTCTTGCAGCCTTTTTGTCAGTGATTTTAAAGAATTTCTTAGTAAATCTTAAGACATTTATTAATCTGGTTGGTTATTACTATGGGTATGCTAATTCAAGCTGAAAATATGCCTATTCTGATATGTTTTTCAAAGATCTGAAGTAAAATTTAATAAATAACAATATTCTAATAGGTAATTGCAAGACTTGCTGCAAGACCAAGACCAATACCAGGAACAAGACTGCTTAACTCTCGTCTTTTTCTTGCATTTGGACAACACTAATGTTATGTATATAATAGATTAATATATGCTATGATGGTTGTGCCTATTACATCTGACATAATAATAAGGCTTTTTTATAACGTCTACATCATTCTCTTTGCAGACATCAGTAATATTAATAATTTGCGACTCAACGTCCGTTTGTTCGTTAAGCGAATCCATTTCGTACGGTTTCCTGAACGAGAAAATCTATATTTCATTAAAAAACTTACACAATATACATATGTATATATAAACTCAATATTTTATTTGTTAAACTATAACTTCCTTTACTTTGCCTTACAATGAAATCTAAGAGAGGTCCTCCTTCTATAAAAGCTCCCCATATCGCACAATCTCCCCTAAAAAGTTCCAATGACCGTAATCGTTTCCCTAAACTGCCTCGCCCCCCAACCCTCTCCCCAGTCTTTAAGTTACCTACCCCTGTCTTTGACGCACGGCGTCCTTGAATCGTATGGAGCACTGTCGTACGTTCATGTTAGGCGTTAGGAAGTCCTCGATACTTGTTACGGGAATAGGCCTGTCGAAGGGAAATCCCATAGCACGTTTATCCGGGTATTTCCTGTCCCGGATCCCGCAGTAGGAGGCAGCGTCATTGCAGCTGCCCACCGTATCTTGTACCACCTAGAAGCGAGGGCATATTAATAATTGACCCCGGCAAGCGAGTTTTGAACGGAAAATTTTGAAAAACAAAAAAAAATGGAAAAAGCATACAAGGAATAATTTGTACTGTACTATTTAGTATTTAGAATATACCAATATCTTAATCCCTGATAAACACACATCCATGATGATCCATGATTGAAAAAACATTTTTTCCAATAAAATAATTACAAATTATGAATGGATAAAAAAACTGCATAGAAATCAATTTTTTTTTAAGAGGCACTAATATTACAGTTAGAAGCGTCTTATAAACAGAACCTTTTTTATATTATAGCGGACAACGGAGCAGGTCGGTCTCTTATATGGTAAGAGAACACCGCCGCCCATGGGCAACGGCGCCACAGTCCGCGCATTGGTTGTGTTGCAGTTTACACCACTAAAGCGGCATATTTAAGGGTCTCCGATATCCTCATTCACTCAACGAAACACAGCACAAGTACAGTTTCACATTGAGTATTCTGTGAGCCCGTGGTATCAATTTATTTGAAAAATGTAACCAACAGCATACCTTATCATCAACCCAGTTGGATATCATGCAGAAGAGAACCATGGGGAATCCTCCAGCGTTTCCCTTGGGTACTAGCATGTGGTGCGGCCAGCCGCATCCGCAGAAGTCGAACTCCGCCGCCGTGGCAGAGCCTGGGTCGCCAGGTCTGTCTCCTTGGCGACGGAATGTACGTTCATACGGTATGGTCACCGACGAGTCCAGGGAACTGCGGCGAATCGTACTGGTTCCGGCCGGGACTGCAAATACACACATAAAGCATGCACATCGCGAGTTTTAATTTTTTTAGAGTATAGCGGACAACGGAGCAGGTCTCTTATGTCTCCTGTGTGGTAAGAGATGACGACTTGGACAACTCCACAGTCCACGCTTGCTATCTTACCGGCTTCTTAAGCCGCTTAAGCGGCATAATTCCGAGCACCTCTGACATCTTCAGTAATTCAAAACAAAGTACAAGTACCTTTTCACACTGGTGTTGTGAGGTCCTGGCATCACTTTGAACGAGCCGGCGCTATATATGCAGATACATTCATTTGGCCGACTCGTCTGAAGCGATACCACGGACTAACGGAATACTTGTGCTCGTTGAACGAGTGCGGATATCGGAGGCCTTTAAAAATGTCTCTTAAGTGGCGTAAAATTCGGACATAGCAAAAAGTATTACGGCGCAGTTGTCCATGGGTGAAGGTGTTCTTTCACCATTGAGGAGACCCGCCTGCTCCGTTGTCCACTACACCATGAAAAATACAAAACGCCCACGATTTGCGTGCAAGTTAAGGTTCTTGATGACTTCTTACTATTGTAAGAAAACTCACGAGAAAACTGTACGTATTTTAATGAGACTTTACAATAATATTTGTCATACATTAGAATTACATTTATAACGACATTGTGTGAATTGGCCAAAATATAATAAAATTGTCAAGTCAACTCACTCGATTGGGTAAATTTGTCGAGCTCGATCATGAGCCTCCGCTGGTTGGCGAAGTCGATCTGGTTGCCGCGTTCGTCTTGCGTGGGCGCCATGAACAGACGCACCGTGCCCATGGCCCCTTGGCCGGACGTGTTGTTCACTTCGATACTGTCAAAGACGTGTAGCATTTGAGATCCCCGTTAGCGCACACGCGCGTACAAACATGTGTGTATGTGTGTGTAAAAAATTCTTTATTATAGCAGACAATTAAGCAAGTGGGACTCCTATACGGTAAGAGAACACCGCCGCCCATGAACAACCGCGCTTCAGTCTGCGCATTGGTTGTGTTGCCGGCTTTTTACGCCGCCCAAGAGACACTTTTATGGGCCTTCGATATCCTCATTCGCTCTGCGAAACACTCCATATAGGAGACCAACCTGCTCCGTTGTCCGCTGCACTATAAAAAATACTGGCTGTTAAGACTATTCTGTACTAATATTTAAAAATCATAATTTAAAGTTATGTTGAGTAATATTTTCAGCCATTGTTTTGTGTCCCTCGTTAGCTGTTAAACTTACACATAAGAGAAGTCATCATGTGTCAGATGCGTGTATCGAGCAAGTACTGGCCCGCGTGGTGTGAAGTCCAGACCTCTGCTGAGGTCCACCGTACTCTGCTCCCATTGCGTCGACAGCGCATTCGCCCCGCCCGGCGACTCTATACCCACCGACATCACACGGATACCAGGGAAATCCAGCTGGAGTTTTAAAAAATGTTTCCTCATCGAAATTGTGAATCAAGTATTCTTAATAATCAGATATTACTTTCAATTCCCGTTGGAATAAAAATTTATTCAGTTTCTGAAAGTGCTTGACAATAGCCGGGCGAGGGTCTTGTGGGAGAGCCATTCTGACTCACTAATTTGGCCGGCTCTCCAAATGGCTAACAGAATACCAGTGTGGAATAGTATTGTTTCTCTGAGTGAGTAAGGACATCCGAGGCACTCAAAATTATACCACTGAAGTAGAGTAAACACCCGGCAACACAACCAAATCGTATATTGTGGCGCAGTTGCCAATGTGCAGCGGTGATATATTACTTCCGTTACCCGTTATAAAAATATATATGAAAAGATATTTGCCGGAGTTAGCTAGGTTGTTGTATGAAAATAGTGGCAAATGAGCTAAAGGCTCACCTATGATAAGCGGTCGTCCGCCCATGGACATCTCAAGCCCTTGCTGAACCACTGGCGCCCTGCCTATCTTTTACGGACAGCTACGCTCTTTTAAAGGTCCCCAGGTCATATTTCTTTGGAAATACTTCTGCTATTTTGTAGTATTTGTGTAAAGATACCTTTTCGTTTCCGTATGGCGGAAGCTTGTCCTTGTACAGCTGGAAGAGATCGTCTACATAGGCATGCCAACGGTAGAAGATCGGGTCCCGCATGGCGGTAGCCGAATCACCCATTACGCCGAATTGCTCCTGAAAAGGTTTTAAAATATATATATATATATACCGTTCAATAAGCGTCAAAAACCGGCAACACAACTAAAGCATGGGTTGTGGCGCGCGGTTGTCAATGGCCGGCATGCATCTCTTACCATAGAAGGCTTTAGCTATTCTATTAAAATAGGGGGGCAAACGAATAGGACGCACAGCTAGGATAAAAGGTTCTCCGCCCATGCGCACGCCCAGTATCTGCTGTGTCGCGAGTACGTTGCCGGTGTACTAGTACCTATTAGTACCTATAGTTATTCCGTAATATTAATATGAACACTAGTTCTTTCTCAATATACAAAAATATTTAATAATCTATATAGACGTTTATTTCCATCCGGGTTAAGGCACCCGGTTTTTTTCCCTCATCTCTAGATCCGGATCTATCTTAGTGTACAACAATGGTATCTAAGTGTCGTTAACTACCAGCCGGGGCAATGTACACGGTTTAGTGCGGACCTGTGCAGTACCTCTAGATCCGGACGTAACTCAGTATAAAACCTTTTTTATGTCTATATGTACGTGTAAAGTCATACCAGGTTCCTGTGATCAGGATCGTGCGAGTATGAGATGAAAACGTGTCCCATGTTATGCAGGTCTCCGTAGAAGCCTCTGTTGGGGCTGAGGATGGATGACTCCATCATGTTGCCGAGGTTATCCATGCCTGTCGCCTCGTCCAAGGGAATGCGGCGACCGTTAGGCTGAAATTTTGATATATTATCAATATTAGAACATTTATAACCTCATCATCATCATTTAAGCCATAAGACGTCCACCGTTGGACATAGGTCTCCCCTTTAGACCTCCATGAATACCTGTCGGAGGCGACCTACATCCAGCATCTTCCGGCAACCTTTATAAGGTCTGTCCACCTTTTGGGTGGACGGCCCATGCTGCGCTTGCCGGTCCGTGGTCCCCACTCTAACAATGTTCGTCTCCCAATTATATTATATAGAGGACCAAATGCAGTTCGTTCACCTACATAATATTCTATTAGATTTGAACCAGTGAACAATTACCAAATACCGCCATCTGTTAGAATTTTATCGAACTAACAGAGAATCATGACTGTATTAATAACAAATTATTCGCAATAAAAAAAATCAATATCAAATCAAATAATTTCTTTATCACAATTGCTTGATAATTATTATTGTCGTGATCTATTTACAAGTTGTTGACGTCAATTTTTTTTACATATGAGTAATTTTACGCCATTTCCAAAAGCAGTGACTGTACCAACCGACCGGCTGGTCAGACGGCCTGATTCCCGCGACGGCCCAAGTTGAGGTTTCGTATCTCACAGGAGACGCCCATTCGCTATTCACGGCTAAAAATCAAATTCACGACGATCCTACGACTCGCCTCAAACACCGTGTTAAACTGTATAGGTCCTATGGGCGGCAGCAGGCAGCCTTCTCAAAAATATAAAACCAGTCAATTGTGAGGATCTTTTTAATACTGTTTCGTGATTCTCTTACCAGCATGATGGACATAGCTTCGATCGCCTCGATGAAACGATCACGCCACGTCTCCAAATCGGCGATTTCACTGCGAATCTGATCCACTGGACGATTCAAATCTTGGATTTTGGAGCCAGCGAATCTATAAACAAACCAAAATATATATAAATAGAATCCTAAAGCATTCATTTAACACCCAGACAGCCATGCTGAACATGCTGACGCACAAATTTCACTGGTTTGTAAGAAGTGATATCGGGCTCATAGAATACTCAGCGTGAAACGGTACTCGTACTGTGTTTCGCAGAGTGAGTGAGGACATCGGAGGCCCTTAAAAGAGTCGCTTAAGTAAAATGCCGCCAACACAACTAATGCACGAACCAATGCCAATAAAAAGAAATTTTTGTCTTTTAATAACGACTTTAGTATTTATTAGTTTATATACCAAGACGACCTATAAATATTGATAAATGTTTGTTACGTACATCAGAATTATGCAAAAAATGGCCGGGCGAGTTTTTTACGCTCTCACGACAGTGAGAGAGGCATGCTTTAGCATATGTTGACGGACTAATTTTGTAAGCCCGTGGCATCACTGCGTACGAGCCAGCCCAAATAGTGCGTCAGCATGGCTCACCCACGGGTACGACAGTATTAAGACACTCGCCCGGCGAATGTCAAGCCCTTCCAGAGACCGAATAAATAATAAATTAAATTATAATTGTCCGGACTGGGACTCGAACCAGATACCTCTCGCTACATAGTACACTTCTTAAGCCCATTAAGCTACGACGCTCTCAAATAATAACTACAATAAAAAAAATCTGTTTATATTATTAAGGGGTCCGTTAAAGCTGTCCTTGATTCCCTAGGGGTCCATGCCTAAAAATGGTTAGGAATTACTGTTTGAGTGTATTAGTGTGTTAAAAAGACTTACCTTGGTGGCCAAGCCCTACTGGCGACCTGGGAGTCCAGTTTTGGGAAGTAACCCTCTTCGATCGGAGCCCTGAAGTCATTGAATCGGTTTGGGTAACCCAAATCATTGCAGAACCGCTCAGTTGTGTATCTGAAATTATTTTTTCATTGGAAACTTTCAGATTTCACTTCACATCTACTAAGCAATACTTAATAAAGTAATACCTTAATGAATAAAGCTTATCATAACATAAATCAATACAAAGACAACAAAGATGCATGGAAGCATCTGCACACGCACCAACTGTTACCTTTTAGACTAGCACAGATAAATTAACCGACCATTGTAAATTTGGGGAAGAAAAAAATGAAACCCTATGAGTTTCTTGTTGGTTCTTCTCGTAGAAGTATATCTTCCGAACCAATGGTAGGTTTATTGTTGTAAATTGACTTGCAGAAGTACCAATTATGGGGCATATTTGAATAAATGCTTTTTGAATGTGAATAATTTAAAAAATAATGTACAATATTCAATGTAACTAAGTTGCTACCAACGTAGAGATTTAATTTTATTAGTTTACACATTTTGTTAAATGATCATCATCAGCCTATCAAGACCACTGCTGGACAAAGGCGTGAAACGGTAGTTGTATTTGAAACGGTACTTCTACTGTGTTAGAATATCGTAGGCCCTTGAATATGCCGGCAACACAATCAGAGCGGGCTAAGGCGTGGTTGTCCATGGGCAGCGGTTGTACCATTAAGACTCGCCTGTTCCGTTGTCCGCTATACCATAAATCTTTACCTTGCGATAATCTGCTGGTGCATGTAGTAGAACAGTTCGCCGCGTCGGTCTTTCGCAACAATTGACCGGTCGGAGGCGTCGAACGGGTAGACCAGATGCCAATGCCAATGGTGCAAGTTGATGCCTATGTCTTCGCGGAAGTAGGCCACACGCTGTTCAGGCTCAGAGTCCGAAGCCGTGTAGTTCTGTGGTATCAACACGGGAATCTGCTAGGAAATATATATACATATTAAGAAAATAAATTTATTTAATATGTAGAGCTGACAGGTAAAGAAATGTAGAAAATGTGAGACGTCAAGAAAAATACGGATTTTTAAATGATGTCACGCCTTGGGAATAAGGTGTTCAGGGATTGCATTCTCAGAGATAATTTTTTGTGACAGTAGCACACGGAAGCAAAAAAATTACACCCACTGAATTTATTTCGCAGGTTCTTCTCAGTGGGCATAGCTTAGAACCACCCCAGGCTTTGCTAGACACGGATGCGTTGCCGGCCTTTAAGATACGCTTTCTTTATTTTTTACGGTCTCCAAGCCGTATTAGTTTGGAAATACCTCTGCAGGTTGACTCCACAAAGTGATGATGAGCGGCACAAAATTATTTAAAAATCGCTCAATAGTGGAACGAAAAATATCAAAGTGATACAGACATGAAATAATATTCTGCCTCTACGATGGAAAATGAAATTTCTGAAACTATATGGCGGACAACGTTTTTACAAGATTATGAGTATGGAGTGTAATTTTAATGATTTCTTTTACTATTTTTGGTAATGTTATTTGTCTCACCCGATTGCCTTTCGGGACTATAGAAGACACCTCGCGGGCTTTAAGGAACACCTTCGGGTCCATGAATTTATCCGGAAAGGTCTCAGTAAATGTTGGAAGGCTGAGACCTTTTGTATCCTCTCTGAAAAAAATTAAAATTATAATAAAACTAAATTGTATACGTAAAAAAAATATTAAAATAATATTTTAATATCGATGTTTGTCGTTCCACTGAGCGTTTTAAGGCATTTTGTGTTGGCACCACCGCTCTGTGGAATAAGCTGCCAGCAGGTGTGTTTTCAAACCAATACGACTTGGGGACCTTCAGGAAAAGAGCGTACATATTTCTTAAAGGCCGGCAACGCACCTGCGACTCTGCAAATTCTAGTGGTATTCATGGGTGGAGGAACGCTTACACCAAGTGGGCCTCCTGTTCGTTTGCCACAACTACGTAAGTTTCTGTGAGTCCGTGGTATCGATCGGAGCGAAGAATCTGTATGGATCGATGCTTCGGACGATTGGACTGATTTTGATTTTTTTAATAAAAAGGGCTAACCTAGAGTAATCAGTCATTGCTATCCACCTACACTTTTGCAGGTGTGTAGCAGGCCTTTAAAAGTACGCTTATTAGCATTCCTAAATCGTATTTGCTTGAAAATACGTCTATAAGCTGGTTTTATAGAATAGTGATACCTCATAGGACTTAAACACCCTCATTTTTTTTTAATTTAAAGCAATCCACTATATAGGGTCCCTCTCTAATTAATTAACGTTGTTGGTACAAAACAAAGACAAAAGTTTAAGCAAAATACGTATTTAATGAATCAATACTGTTTTGTTAAGACGCTGAATTTATTAGTAATTATTTTTGGTGTGTGCACCAAACTTACATCGTACTATCAGACGTAACGTTTATTTGAATTGTCGTAAAATGGAATAAAGATTTAATTTTTTCGTATATATTTATCTTTTTAAAGTTTTCTTCGACTATAATTCTCTAAAACCGAATTATTCTATTGTTTTATCATACCTGTGTAATATAGCGACAGACAGACAGTAGTTGAACAAGTATGGATTGATTCTCAACTGGCAATAGGAGCAAATAGACTGAAGATCTTCCACATCACGCATACCTATGATCAAATCAATCATATTAATTTTCCTATTATTTTTTATCACGGGGGTGTTAGGTTAGGTTAGGTTAGGTTAGGTTAGGTTAGGTTAGGTTAGGTTAGGTTAGGTTAGGTTAGGTTAGGTTAGG
>DWCF01001906.1:0-26995 GCA_018230265.1 Delias oraia | reverse complement strand
AGGCAAATAACCCCCCTATGACCAAGCGTCTTTAGGGGAGGCCTATGTCCAGCAGTGGACTTGAATGGGCTGATGATATTTAATATGGCAAAACAATTTGTCAAAAGGGTGCTTCTGTCCAATAATATGACTGATTATCAAGATCGTTTTGGTTCATCGTATTTATTAATCGCCACCAACCGCCGGTGTTATCTTTAAACCGTTAGCGGTTTTACGTAACATTTCCTTATTTGCATTGTGTATTGTAATAAAATGAACCATATGTATTATGTATACCAAACTAAACCTCTTGCCAGCCTATAAGAAAACTACCACGTATTGACTAAACTGACACGTACTGACATTAGAGGTACCGTGTTCTATACTTTGTCTAATTTAGGATGATATTGACAGTCGACAATAGTAGATATAGAAAAGAACCTATTATATTGTAAATTAGATGATATTATCCATGGTCAGATTGTTATACACAAATGCTAAATATGTAACTTGACGGATGTGATGTGAAAAAAATTAAATAAATACAATTTAATTACTAAAGTTGACTCTGTGAACTGATTTGTGATATATTGTTCTACTTTGTCTAATTTGGGATGATTTCACATTTCATAATATGGGTGCGGTAGTCTATAATTGTTGATGAACCTATTTGATTGTGATGTTATCTATGGTTATATCATATTTAATCCACTATATAAATATATAGCGGACAACCGTGCCATAGTCCGCGCTTTGCTTGTGTTGCCGGCTTTTTATGCCGTTTAAGCGGTATAATTTCAAGCGCCTTCGATAGCCTTGCTCACTCAGCGAAACAAAGTAGAAGTACCGTTTCTATTATGTGTCTATGGTCAGATTATGAAATAAATTGAATAATTACTCAAGTTGACTAAGACTAAGCTCCTTACTTGCCCACAAGGAAACTAATCGGTAAAACATACAAGTGTCTTCCATGTGTACAGATTAGCGATACAAAGTAGTATACTTAATCCTAGATATGAAATATCATGTCGTTATTTTAACGATAAAAACGTTACTCGTAGGAGAACCATGTTGATGCATATGCTGACGCACTAATTGGACCGGCTCGTCCGAAGTGATACCACGGGCTCACAGAATAGTCAGCGTGAAAAGGTACTTGTGGTTTCCCCGAGTGAGTGCGGAAATCGAAGGCTCTTAAAAATGCCGTCTAAGTAGCGTAAAAAGACGGCAACACAGCCATGCGCGGACTGTGGCGCGGTTGTTCATGGGCGGCGGTGTTCCCTTACCATATAGGAGACCCATCTGCTCCGATGCTCAATAAATATCGTTCATTCAAATAATAATATCTTTGTTTGTAATAAAACGTGGTGTTTTTACATTAGTGCTAACATGTTTTACAAAAATATTTCTTTGCGTGCAAATCATTGTCTTAAGTCTGAATTAATTGTACATTTTTATATTATTATTTTATATTGTCCATAAATTCTTTCACATTATAAAAATTACTGTTATTCAACCAATCTCAACCAATCAAAGTGTACTCTTAAATATTCTTGAATTTAAATACAACTTTTTTATATTTGGTATAAGCCTGGGAATACCAGGAATAAAAAGTACTCTGCGTATCGAGACGGTTTCAGTGGCTATGAAATCTCCCGAAGCAAGAGAAGAGAATCAAAATTGTGATTAGTTTTGGTTGTTTTTAGAAATCGTTGCCTAGCAACGGCATTTGTACTGGTTGCTTCCGTCCGTTTAGTCCGTAATGCGATTATGGAGATATTATGTGTTAATGTATGCAGTGGTATTTAGGTATAAAGCTTTTAAAGCGAATTTTATCTTATGTCTGTTACCTCAGTAGCGAAAATGTTACTGCAACGAGAGTTCTTCATTTAAATTGTATGAGGTTTAATTATCAACACAGAGTCACTACGGACGTAAATAGAAAGTTGTGAATTTACTTGTTTTTTATGATTTTTGTTGTTTGTTTTGTTGTCGGTTGTACATGGGCGGCGGTGTACTCTTACCATATAGGCGACCCACCTACTTCGTTGTCCGCTGTACTGTAAAAAAAATCCGTTCAGTAGTTTTCGCGTGAAAGAGTAACAAACATCCATCCGTACAAACTATTTGTAAACGATTATATTAGCGATATAATCAATTAAATAGGAAAGTTTTATAAGTTGTGAATCATCCTTTTACGCTTCAATGACAACGGATGTCTAAATATATGCAAGGTAAAACGTCAGGCATACGTCAGACCATATTTTGTGAGGCCAAAGTCCGATAAAGAAGTCTCTATGTTTGTCTACCTGTTACAGAGTAAAACATTACGTCAGATCATATTATATAAGTCCAGAGTCCGTTACGAATAGTCCAAAATCCTGTTAGAGAGTATTATTACATTTTAAAATTGTATAGCGGGCAAAAAATTAGGCTGGTCTCTTTTAATGTAAGAAATTACCGCCGCCCATGGATAATCACGTCACATTCTGCGTTTAGGTTGTGTTGCCGGCTTATTACGCTGTTTGAATTGAAGGGTCTCTGATATTCTCAGCCACTCGGCGAAATACAGTAAACTATTCTGTAAGGGTTAGACTGTAGTATTACTTTGGACGAGCTGTTCTTAATACTGCGTCAGCATATGCTACAGCATGGAACACCCACGGGTAAAAATTATTTTAGCTCAAACCATACCGATAGCATAGAGAATGTATTTCATGTCTTACTGTTGTTATAGAGTAAAACATCTTAGATAATTTTCTTGTTACAAAAAACTGTGTCCAATTTACGTAAACATGATAGAAGACAATGAAATAAACATCGACCCAAAACCTAACTACTTTAAGCCTACAAACATTACATAATCTTAACACGGCATCTGTTCTCAAATAGACAATGTTTTCATGTTCAAAACCGAATTGAATTGAGTGAAATTTATATTATCTATACTTTAAAGTATATTTTCTGGCGAATGAGAATTATAGAAATATTATTCGCCGAGTGTGTGAAACTGGAAGGCCCTTAAATCAAGCTAAAGCGGCGTAATATGCCGACAACACTAAAGCGCGGCAGGCCATGGGCGGCGATGTTCTCTTATCATAAAGGAGTCCCACCTGCTCTATTGTATACCATTAAAAATTTAAGTACTCGATACTAGGTACGTGAGTATCTGTAAGACATTCGAGTCAGTCTGACTCGGCACATTTTTAATGAGGATACCGAAATCCCATCAAGTTAAATCACTTAACACGATCAAAGTGCGAATTTTACTAAACTTTTCTTCGAACTTTCGACTTTTTGAAATGAAAATTGAAAACGAGCAGGACACTCGCCTACGATAAGCGTTTCACCCATGAATATCCGCATCCGTGCAGGGCCGAGGATGCGTTGCCGGCTCTATCATAGTGGGAATAGGGCTACTGGAGAGAGAGGTAGAGAGTTTGGTGTCTAAAAATAGAAAGAGAGTGGAATTGGGCTTCCGGCTTGTACGAAACGCGACAATGAAACGGCCCCACTTCACTCCGGTGTCCTTTGGGAGAGTTTTATCATACCGGATGTAAGTTTTTTATTTCCGTAAAGCGAAAAACAAAATTTACCGCTCTCTATAATTTGCCGTTCTAAGGTTCAGCCTATTTTGCATGCTTGTATAGCCTTCTTTTAGTATTCTACTGTTATCTCGACTAGAACGATCCACTCACACGGCGTCATTTCGTCCAGTCGTCACGATGAAGCCTGCAGCGTGGTGTTTGGCCCACGTGTAACATTCGATACTTTTTTATCACTGAGCTTTGTGTATAAAATTTTTCACCCATGAGAGAGCCACGCTGAATCCTATGCTGACGCACAAATTGGGCCGGCTCGTCCAAAGCGATACAACGGGCGCACAGAATACTTAGCCTAAGTTTAAGTAGTCATAAATTATACATAGACAAGACATAATGCGATATAATATTAATTATTAGTGACATAAATTAGTTTTATGCTCTATAAACGGCACGTGTCTATTTTTATGATTGTTAGATGTGTGGTACCGTAATAAAAACCCGGCAATAGTATCGAAGCGGGGACTGTGGTCCAGTTGTCCATGGGCGGCGGTGTTCTTTTACCATATAAGAGACCCACTTTGCGGCTTTTTAAGCGGCACTTTAAGGGCCTCCAATATCCTCACTCACTCTTCGAAAAACAGTACAAGTATGAATGTTCTATGAGCCCGTGGTATCGCTTCGGACGAGCCAGCCCAATTGGTGCGTCAGCTATGCTTCAGCATGGCTCTCCTACTGGTGAAAGTGGAGTCAGGTGGCTCGCACACATTAGATACTTCTTCTATTACAGGATTTCTATTTGGCCCTCATTACAATGATGTTACAAATATTTGCATCGATAAATACGTCACCTGGCAATTGTATTGGAAAAATACACGTTTTATAAATTAATAGCGGTCCTATAAATAGTTGAGATGACACGCGTGACATTGTGCTTTTCACTGTTTTTACTGTCGGCTACGTGACGAAACGACATTACGCCGCGTCTATGAATATTCATTTATGGAAAATGTCCGTTTCCACAATGACGGACAAAAATCACGAACTCGCGAATCGGTGGAAAAATGGGACAAGAGCGTTGCATTATTCTGTTTGTATTTTTGAGACGTATTAATGGACGTTTTTTATAGAGCCGCGTAGCTAAGTGGTTTAATAAGTCTACAGTGAAGCGAGAGGCGTCGGGTTCGAATGCCGTTTCTGGCAATTATAAATTATAATTTTATGTAGAATTTTATTATTATTAATTTATTTATTATATTATATATAATTAATTCACATATAATATTTATTAATTATAATACCTACTGTAAACAAGTGATATTAGTTAAATTTGCGGCATCACAATGTTTCCCGGATCAGCTTATTATACAGAAATATTAAAAAATCGGAATAATTAATATTTTTTATTACAATACCAATTTCGAATTCAGCTGGTATAAATTTACATAGTAAACAGAGTCATATTAAGGTCTTTTTTTATAATAATTGCAGTATTATCTTTTAATCAGAATTTAAATTAATTCTACTGCCATAATGTCTGTTAATTTAAGGGAACGAGTTATATAATATATACAATGAGAAGTTTTGAGTTTGCAAAAAAAAAGAAATTAATTATAAAAAGTAACATATGTTGGTAATAGATAAAATTAAATTTATCAGTTAACAATTTATCATAGAATGTAGTCGGTAGGTACAAGGTTTTTTAACGAAACGGCTAACGAACAGGAGACTCACCTCGGACAAGCAGTCCTCCGCCCATGGACATATATAACATATACATGGGAAACGGTAAAGAATAAATATCTCTTTCACTATATTGTTACATGTTGGACTTTTACGATAATTTGAATACTTTTTGATCTAAGGATTTGTGTTTTACTTTATAGACTGTTGTATTAATTTACTAAATCCACGTACTGTATTAACCAGTGGGAGATTTGTTTAATATTGGCGAAATTGAAAGTCCGCCTCCCGCCCGCGTTATGCTGTAAAGGACGGTCTGCTCAACAGCAAGAAGCCATTAAAAACACCACATTTTTCGTAAGAAAATGCATTTACACATACTCCTTGCGGAAATATATCCGGGCCTCGGTGCTCTAAGAGAATAATGCTTATTAAAATCTCATTGTGTCAGCCGGAAATTCGATAATCTTCCTCATCTACTTTCTTCTGTATTCAGAAGAGGATTCGGACGTCCACCCGCGTCAATATACCTTGAGCCTTTCAGGCCAAGTGGAGCCGTCATTAAACCCAATAATACTCACCGTAAAATGGCATTTGTACTGTTTCGCGAAGTAAGTGGATATATAGAGAGGCCCTTGAAATTGTAGCGTAATAAGCGCCGGCAGCACAAAGAAAGCGCGGTATGTGTCACCATTGTCATGGGCGCGCATATCTCTCCAAATAGGAGACCCGCCCGCTTCGTTATACTATAAAAAAGTACATGGGGACACCTAATGTATAATTTGTCCCTAGCATACAACAACCTCGATTGCTTGGTATATTCATCGGATACTTCAGTCGAGAATACCACATCTATATGCACGATCGTCTTTCGGAACTGCGTAACCAAGTTTTGAGAGCGAGACATAATGAAACGTGAATATACGACCGTTTTTATCTCTCTGTAGTAGTTTTCTTACTTACATCTAGTGTGCTGTTAGTGCGATGTTCGTAGGGTTTAGAGGATTAGAAATACATTAGTAATTTAATAAATGGGACAGTTTTCTATTCACATCTAGATATATAAGGTAGTTTAACATACAGAAATTCATATGTATTTAGCTGTGATTTTTTATTTAAGGCCATTGTTGATTCAAGGGCAAAATTATCGAAATATCTTATCTTTTGTGGTTTATTTTAATGTTATATTGTAATGATAGTTGTAATCTAATGTAGTCTAACAAGAGTTTTTATTTTAGTGTGATATATTAAATAACTACAGGATAAACTCTATATTACGACACGCAAAAGACTGAATACTTTGACGCTACTATTGTCCTAAATGAAGTGTATAATTTGTTACACATTTTGTTAAATGAATATAGTTTTTCTATCCCGCCTCTATCAGTAACAATGTCTGTAATACAGTGATTTTATATAATAAAATAAATTATTACAGTATTATTATTAATTTAATACAATTTGAATGTTAGATGATATTTATGAACATCTCTATCTGTGACATTGACAATTGCGGTTGTCTTTTACATATAAAAACTGTCTTTCCACAGTGCAAATCTACATTGTCGTTGAATCAACTCTATAGATATCAGATTTATAAAATATATTTAATTTTTAAAACATATATGCGCACTCAAATTCATATACACACAAAAATATATACCCATTTATTAAATAATTACACAATCTGTGTGTATAGGTTTGTACTGATAGTGGCCTTGAGATCATATTTTACTACAAGCATGATGTAGATTAGCGTAAATTTGATATATGTTTTTGTTTGTATGGTCTACTTTAGTTTAGTATCGATTTTTTGTTATCTGTTTAACTAATTTCAAGTATCGGTGACCATTCGGTAAGTGTAATTCGGTTTTTTTAAATTTTGTTGACAACTATAGTATTTTTCAACTTTTTTATTATTACTTACTGATAAGCTACCACTGATACATCAGATTAATTGCCAAAGCTTATATTAATTTAAAAGTTACAAAAAACACAAACAAAACGATAATACATAGATTAGGAAACACAAATGTAAAAAAATGGAAGGAATGTTAAAAACGTGGCTCACGGCTGCAAGCACCCACCAGAAGTGTATGAGAGCCGGTTTTCAGCGCGGTTATACACCATAGCCTATTAAAGTCTATTGCAGGACAAAGGCTTCCCTCAAAGCCCATCTATTACGATCTTGAGCGATCTGGTTCCAGCGGTTGCCCGCGACTTTTATGAGATTGTCTTTCCGTCACACACACACACAAATACAATTATAAGAAACAAATTAGACCACTCATACAAACTACACATTAAAATATAATCAATCGCCGTACGACCAAGACTTACACCGACCGACCAGAGATTTTTAAAAAAATATGTTACATGTATTTAGAAGTAAATGTATATAGGTATGAATGATTGTTAACATAGCAAATCAGTTATACCATAAACCGAGAGGTATCGGGTTCGAATGCCGGTCCGGACAGTTATAAAATTAAATTATAATTTATAATGGTCCGGACCGGCATTCGTCTCTGGAAGTCTTATTCGGTCTCTGGAAGATCTTGACAGTGGCCGGGCGAGTGTCTTAACTCTTAGTACTATCGCACCCGTGGGAGAGCTGCTGAAGTATATGTTGATGCAGTAATTGGGCCGGCTCGTCCGAAGTGATACCACGGGATCACAGAATATTCAGCGTGAAACGATACTTGTTTCGCAGAGTGATTGAGGATATCAGAGGCCCTTAAAATTGACTGACTGTGGCGCAGATGTTCAAGGGCGGCGGTGTTCGGTTACCAGACAGGAGACCTTTCCCCACACTGTCACACTGACCCACGTTGTCCGCTATAGAATAAAAAAAAATACCGAAACTACTATTTAGTTTAGATTCTAGTCGAAAACATTTTTAAATATTTATAACATTCACAGACTTGACTGTTGCATTTAAACAAATTGCCAATAACCGTTTTTCTGTAGATTTATATGTTATTTCCTAGTTTATTTCCGTAAGGTTTTCCTCGTGTATCGGGAGGGCATTGAAACTCACTCTCCTTACAGTATAGCGCAGCCGGTGTTTCTCGGCAAGCTTGTGGAATACTTCAGCTCTGATCAGAAGACCATGAAACCGAAGGAAGCGTACCTGTACGCCGGCGGTGTGGTCATTTGCTCGGCTCTGAACGTCTTCGTTGTACATCCGTATATGATGGCGATTCTTCATATGGGCATGAAGTTCAGGGTCGCCTGCTGCTCACTGATTTATAGAAAGGTAATTGTTGCTACTTCCGGTTAGTCTTAAGGCCTGCGCATATATCAAGCGCCGTGAACGTATTAATAGTAAGGTACTTCCTATTATTAATATTTCTGTTTCAACTAATATTATATATAAACGAAAATTGATTTAATTGCACTATTTATAAGAGATGGGGTGTTACTCGCCCGTGAGGGAGTTATGCTGAAGGCACTTATTGGGCCCGCTCGTCCGGGACTGATACCCAGAGCACACAGAATACACAGCGGGAAACGGTAGTTGTACTGTGTTTCGCAGAATGATCGGAGACAAAACATCGGAGGCATTAGGTTAGCAAAAATATCCTTAAGGATGGTCGCAGTAGTATAGATAAAGCTGAAATGCAGTTTGTGGCGTACTCATATTGTATAAATATGTTTTTATATCATAAGTTTTTAACATATTTTTTTTGTTAAGCACTGTTTTGACGTGTTTATTTTGTTTTTGATTTCAATGTTTTAAAATTTCAAAATTCAAAAAGTTTTTATTATTCAATAGGAGGTATTTTTGGACTGGTTTGTAACCGTGCTTAAGAAAACCAAATAGGATGTTCGCAAATTTATGGTTGTATTTTTTTGCACCTGTGGGAGAGCCATGTTAAAGCAAGTGGCACGTTGAAGCTTACGTGGCGTAAAAAGTCAACAACACAAACAATGTGCGGACTGTGGTGCAATTGTCCATGGGTGGCGGTGTTCTCTTACCACATAGGAGACCCATCTGTTCCGTTGTCCGCTTTACGAAAAAAAATTTACAAACATATTAGTCTGTATAAAGGACTTTTTCAAATTTATCTTTTGTTTTCCGTGAGACAACATATGTGCACATTGCGAGGGAATGTAGTGATACAAAAACAATCGTTTCAATACTAGCATGCCATTTTAAAACTTTTATAGGCAGTATATTATAAAGTATCATAATCTCATCATCATCAGTTCAGCCGTAAGACGTCCACTGCTGGACATCGGCCTATTGTTCCTCCATGAACACCTGTCGGAGGCAATAGTTATAAATAAATAAAATAGTCAAGATAATCTATTTCACGTTATTGTAATTGTTAATAGGGGCGCCTGTATTGTTGCAATGATGACGTCAATCTGCGAACGATTAAATGAGTAACGACTTTGCATATAAATTGTCCTTAATAAACCCGTTATTTGATCAACTGAAGGATTTTTGACAAAGAAATTTTTATCCGTCGGAGAGCCATGTTGAAGCATATGCTAACGTAATTGGCCCGTAGTGATACCACGGGCTCACAGAATACTCAGCCTGAATAGTAGTAGTATTTGAAACGGTCCTTCTACTGTGTTGTTTCGCTGAGTGAGTGAGGATATCGGAGATCCTTAAAAATGTCGTTTAAGGTGTTAAAAGCCATTGCGCGGACTGCGGCGCGGTTGCCACCTGCTCCATTGTCCGCTGTAACATACAAAAGAAATTATGTCTATACCAGCGATCCCCAACCTATTTCAGCCACGGACCCCTAGGTTAAGTTGATAAATAGAAATTGCACATATAGATATTGCAAGTCATAGTGATTAGGCTTAAGTAATTGTGTTTCAGTTACAGTACTAATTTGAGATGAATCATGAGGAAAAACCGGTTTCGTCAAAACATTATCATAGTTCATACATATGTATATGTATATTTACTTGAATGCGTATTACATTGAAATACAAATTCTTTTATGTACATATTTTATGGTATAGCGAATAACGGAGCAGTTGTGTCCTATATGGTAACCGCCGTCCATGAACAACCGCGCCACAGTCCACGCATTGGTTGTGTTGCCGGTTTTTTACGCCGCTCAAACGGCACTTCTCCGATATCCTCACTCAGCGAAACACAATAGTTGTAATATCAAGAACAACTACCATTTCCCGCTGAGTGTTCAGTGAGCCCGTGATATCACTTCGCACGAGCCGGTCCAATTAGTGCGTTATGCTTCAGCATGGTTCTCTAACGGGTGAGACGAGTCAGAGCTGGATTCTTACTGGGTTCAGACGTTTGACGTTAGCTCCCAAGAGCGCGTGGCCTGAAATCAAGAATAGTTCTGTAATCTGTATCCCTTCAACAGTCTCTTCGCCTGTCGAAGACGGCCCTCGGCGAGACAACTGTGGGACAGGTGGTGAATCTCCTCTCGAACGACGTGAACAGATTCGATGTGGCGATCATCTTTCTACATTACCTGTGGATCGGCCCGCTGGCGACGGTCATCGTCACGTACTTTATGTGGCTGGAGATCAGCTGGGCGGCGATCGTTGGAGTTGGCTTCATGCTGGCGTTCATACCGTTGCAAGGTTAGTGTGAAAATATAGAATATTTAATGATACATTATATCTTATTCAGCTTTTCGCGGAGGTATTTCAGGCCAATACGAATTTTCACATAATGCTCAACGTGAAACGGTACTTGTACTGTGAATCGTTGAGTGAGTGTGGATATCGGAGGACCTTAAAATGCCGATTAAGCTGCGTAAAAAGTCGGAAGCACAACCGAGCGCGGACTGAGGCGCGGTTGTTCGCGCGGTGTTCTCTTACCATATAGGAGACCCACCTGCTTCATTGTTCGCATTTCTTAATGAAGCGACCCGTTTTCAGTTTTATCTCTATAATTAACTTGAATAATATTAATTAGATTAATTACAAAGATTTCGTAATATGCTGATATAGGTTTACTTGTGGGTGTTTTAAATACGGCTCATAGATTAAACCGATACTGGGATTTGTGGTGAGGACAAGGTGAGATCTTTTAAGGACATCGAACCCTCTAAAACATATATACGACACTTATTAAGTTAAATTCAGGGAGTGAAAATGAACTTAATATTGTTTCTCTGAAAATAAAGTAAATTAATATAGTGAATACATTAACAAAACCTCCATTTTAAGTGAGTTAATAAACAATCTTATCTGAAAATAAAGAATGATTTTCACCCATAAGAGAGCCAAGCTGAAGCATATTCTAATGCACTAATTGGCAGGCTCGTCCGAAGTGATACCAAGGGCTCACAGAATACTGAGAGTGAGATATTAGCTGTGCTTGAAACAGTAATTCTACTGTGATTCGCTGTGTTTTAAAAATTCCGCTTAAATGGCGTAAAAAATTGGTAATACAACCAATGCGCGGACTGTGCCGCGGTTGTCCATGGGCGGCGTTGTTCTCTTACCATATAGGAGACCAACTGGCGTTGTCAGCTATACAATAAAAAAAATGACAGTAAAAGTCAAATGATACTATTCGATTCCAACAACTTAATTAAGTGCTCACAGAATACCATTATGAAGGTACTAATAGTACTGTTTAGCTGAGCTATTATACCTGAGGCCCGTGACACAATACCTCAAGTGGCGTCAAAAACTGGTCACACAACATAGCGCTGTTGTCCATGGGCGGCGGTGATCTCTTACCATTGAGTCTCTTACCATCAACATAAACTTATTTCCCATAAAAATCTAATGATATAGCAATACAATAAAGGACCTTGTGACAGAACGAAGTCTGCCGGTGTAATGCAAATGCAGTTACAATGTTGATCGACTTTCATGTTATTGTGAAACAAGTTTGTCTGCTGTGAATCATTGCATGGCGATAATATTTTATTCGGTTTTTTATAATATTTACCTTTAATATTCAATAAAGCTTAGGAAGATTTTATTTGCATATTTTTTATGATAAAGTGGACAACGGAGCAAGGTAGGAGACCTATGGTAAGAGATCACCGCCTCCCATTTATAACTGCGCCATGATAAGCCCTTATGTTGTGTTGTCGGCTGTTTTACGCCGCTCGAACGGTGTAATTTTTCCTCCGATATACTCAGCGAAACACAGTAAAAGTAATTTCACGCTGATATTCTGAGCCTGTGATATCACTTCGGACTTGCTGGCCCAATTAACACGTCAGCATTACTCATTTTCTCTCTCCAAATGCACTTTGATTTTTTTTTGATAACAAGTGCAAACGAGTAGCAGGCTCTCCTTGGATAAGCGTTCCTCCGCCCATGGACACACCGGCCTTGTTAGGGATAGGTATTGGTTTGATAAAAAAATTCTTACCTTTTTTGTTATTACCTTGGTTAATAATTGATTTGACGCATTGCATCTGGTATGTAACTTCACGCTGAAGGAAAGACCTCAAGTCTGTAAAGATAATTTGTTTACAATATAATTTCATACGTATTTTGCCATAAGTGAACGGCATGCTGGCATACATTTTTCATTAAATTTGTTGCTTAGAAGATTATTAATATTCTTCAATAGTGTAGTTCTCAATTATAGCCTTGAGGTGTTACGGTATTCCTACGATTAGGATATATTTATTTTATATCAGACACATAGATCAATACAGGTAAATATAAAAAAAACTCAAAAAGAAAAAACTCAAAAAAATCTTTAATTTAGGCGAGTCTCTCCGACAGACTCCTGATGAAATAACACGTGTCAAGTCTGGACATACGGCGTTAAAAATGTAGCTAAATCCGCGTGAAATTGCGAGGGTCCATTTGGCTCAAGGTTCAATTAATTCATGGTCAATATGATAAGAATATTCTCGATATAATTAGTAGGGTCGTTGATCGAATTTTGTGTCGCAATAAATATTGCAAATTCAAACAGACGTCAAAACATTAATGTCCATAATTGAAAACACGAGATAAGGGATTAATTGAAATGAACTTAAAATTGCACAGCGCGTATCTCGGATGGTGCGGTCACGCGGTGTAATGAACTAATATTTTTTATACGTTAATTTCGTATAGGACAAATATTTATTAGGTAGAGTCATATCGAGAGCTTTGTAGCTAATTGGTTATATCTATCATGAAGCGAGGGATCGAATTCGATCCCCGGTCTGGATTTTCAATTTGTAATTTATATTCGAGGCCGAGACTTTACCTTGTGTTATGGGTTCATGGGTTGATAGGTTGATTGCTCTACTATAGCTTCAAGGTTTCAGAGGGCACTTGAGCCGGTGGACTTCTGGAAATCCGTGAGGTTTTAGTTCGCGTTCTGCAGTCCGGAGTACCGAGCCCCACATACTCCCCCGTAAGAGGGACATGCATTTCTTCGCGTTAAACAAACAGGGAACCTCAATAAAACTCCAATAATTTAAAACAAGGTGTAGATAATTATTGAAAACAATGACTTAACAACTGTGACTGTTAAAGGTTTCCTCTATGATAAAAGATCAATGTCTCCCATGGACAACCTGCGGTAAGTAATGTTTCAAACTTATTCACAGTAATTATTCTAAAATAAAAAATTAACTAGTTTGAAATATTCATTGAATTTAAGGCTTTATTTAGTTCGCAATACTAATATCGTTTTGTGCGATACGATCCTATGTATAGGTGAAAGTAGATCTTTTTTTTAATAGTATAGCGGACAACGGAGCAGATGGGTCTCCTATATTGTATAAGTATACCGCCGCTCATGAACAACCCCGCCACAGTTCGCGCATTGGTTGTTACGCCTTTTTAGGGGCCTTCGATATCCTCACCCACTCTGCTAAACACAATACCGTTTCACGCTGAGTATTCTGTGAGTTCTGGCATAGAGCATTCAAATAATGCAACTGAATTGTTATGTAACATGCAAATGTCGAACGCAGTTGAATCATATTGATTGTCTGGAATTATGTAGGCGTATCAATATGAACTATGTTCTATATATCAACGATAGCAATTTCTAATAACAGCTAATACAAGACTGTTACATTGTATGTAATGTTTCAAATGTAAGGATAGCTTTTTTGTGGTGTCTCGGACAAAAGAGCAGGTGGGTCTAATATGGTAAAAGAACACCGCCTATAACAGACAACCACGCCACAATCCGCGCGTTGGTTGTGTTGCCGGATTTTTACGCCACTTGATCGTCATTTTTAAGCTCCGATATCATCACTCATTCAACGAAATACAGTAGAAGTACCGTTTCACTATGATTCTGTATTTAATAATGTTTTAAAAAACATTTTTAAATAAAGAAAATACATGCCGTATACATCCTTTTTAAGGTTGGTGAATTAACAGAAGCTCTATTTATAATGAAATATGCAGTGATTTATTCTATTGCGGACAACGGAACAGGTGGGTCTCCTATATGGTAAGAGCCATCCGCTGCCCATTAACAACCGCGCCACAGTCAACGCATTGATTTTGTTGCAGGCTTTTTAAGCCTTAATCGCCACTTTCAAGTGCCACTGATATCCTCACTTACTCTGCGATATCATCACTCAGTGAAACAGGCTAGAAGTACCGTTTCTAGCTGAATATTCTATGAACCCGTGATATACTGTGTTTCGTAATTGGAGATATGATTCTGATAAATGTTTATGTTGTAATGTATGTCTGATTTGTATTTTATCTTGATTTGTATTTTTTTGACATAATATATGTACCCTCCATATCACATAAACATAGGTGGTGTCTACTTTAAGAATCGACCTTGAAACGAAACTAAAATGAGGTTATCGATTCGGTGCGTTCAGTTTGTTTTGTTCCACGCCATTGGCGCCGTGGACCGAGTTTGGCGGATGAGAAATTATGGATCTCATTCAAATCAAATCAAAAATTATTTATTTATTTTATTTAACAATCACTTGATAATTGTCGTGAGTAATTTACAACAATTATTGACGTCAATATATTTACGTTTAATTCAGTTTACGCCGGTTCCAAATGGCTAGTGCAGAAGAAGCGGCAACAAATTGTACCGCGCCATTTTCTTCTAGTTTATTAATAAATTTTTGATTATCACTAAGGGTTTTTTACAAAATGAACCATTAAGTAGGTGTAATTTTATAATAAATACAATCATACACGTTATATTATTTTTGGTGTAGGAAGCTTTTACCAAAACTTGAAAGCCTCAAATAATCCACTTTCCGTGTTAACAATTCATTTTTATTATGTCAACTTATAATAAATTTGTCGCAGCAATAAATTGGTAAATAAATCTTTATTTTATAAGTGCTTCGTTACCTGCAAGTAATAATGTGTAATGTTTGTTCTAATTTGAGCGTTGTTTCATATAAAATGTATATTCTTCTTAAATAATTGTACAAAAATTGTGTAAAAAAGAGCTTCATCCACTTATTTTAAATATAAACTGTAATATTTTAATTTCTGCTTGAGTAATTTTCTCAGAGGTTGGCTGTATTTTTATTATATGAAAACAAAGGCATACAAGCATGAGGCTCAACTAGTGTACGTCCTCGGTCTATGGACATCCTCAGCTCTGGTAGAGCCAATGATGCGTAGCTGGCCTTTTAGAAATGCTCTTTTTTGATGATGCTCAAATCGTACTGGTTTGCCAGAAATCGCGGCACAAAATGCCTTAAAAAGCTCAATTATCAAGGTGTAGCTTTGTATTCTGCCATAATATGATATAGGAGGAATGAAATAAATTTTGTCGTTAAATTATTTACATAATATGACATATTTATGAATAGATCCTCGCTACTAGGACACAGCTTATCGCTAATAATAATAATTGATATGTTAATGGGGGTTTATTTTCGTGTTGTTTCAGCGTACCTGGGTAAGCGCACATCTGTACTCCGATTGAAGACGGCACTCCGTACGGACGAGCGCGTCCGGCTGATGAATGAGATCCTGTCGGGGATTCAGGTCATCAAAATGTACACGTGGGAGAAACCCTTCGCCGACCTGGTGGCCAAGGCGAGAAAGTAAGTGTAGAACCGGTTGCGCTTATGTATATGACATACGTAGTAATACAACTTGAAAAATATTCAAATAAAGCCTTAAAGACAATTATCAGGCTCCTCTTCAAATAATATAGACTTTAAAACAATTATAACGCTACTTTAGGCTACAGAATTTTTTATATCTTAGAATGTATTGTTATGTTTCTATCGAACATGACCTAATAACGTTTTTATTAACATGAGGACGGCTTGCGGCTGAACTAAGTAAGGATATCGGAGGCTCGTGAAATTGTACCGCTCATGGGGCGTACAAGCTAGCAACACAACGCGTGAATTACAGCGTATTTGCCCATAGGCAGTATTTCTTACCGTTACGTAATCCGATTATATCCTCCTAAAGAAATTAAGTGTCGTGGAAAATAGAATTCTTAAATTATGACAACTCTTATATTTGATAGGTCTAACATATATTTTACTATACATTTTGTTATATTATATATGAAATCCATTAGTCAAGTGATGATGACAATTTTATCTTGATTTATGTTATATGTGTATATTTTATTTAGAGTGCAAACCTCATGATTTTTTTTAGATGTTTCTATTGCTATACCTAGTATTACATGAGCAACAAAACAGAACATTCACTTATAAATATATTATATTTTACACACATTTAGATAATTTTAAAACAGTAAATTCAGATATGAAAACCTAATGTGATCTATAGTAAATTGCCGGCAACGCACCCGCGGCTCTGCAAGGTATGGGAGTGTCCATGGCCGAAAGACCGCTTGGCCTAGGTGAGCCTTCTGCTCATTTGACACCAATTGTATATAAAAAATATATTTAATACAGTATACTTTGGAATAATAAAACTGGCTTTTTTATATTATAGAGTTATTAAACATACCTACTTGCAGATATAAAAATTATTTAATCACATCTTCTCTTGGCCATATTCCAGTTCTTAATCGTCCAAAAATCCTTTTGAAACAAAGAATGTAATTATATAATTTATATTAAAATTTAAATTAATTTCAAGGTATTAAAAATATCTGAGAGCAAGATAAGTAGGACGCAATAATGCTATCTTTTGGAAAGATTTTCGAAATTTTATTCGAAATTGAAAGTTCTAGTACTCGCGTCTGTTTTTATTGATTTAAAATATTTCTTCTGTATAATTATAGAATAAGCGTTAGTTTTTTGTAGCTAAAATACCCATTACATACATAATATAGGAGTTGGTAGGAAGTTCCTTCCAAGTTCGTCGTTTATTACATTGCATTGATATTGGCACACTAACTCTGAATATTTAATACAAGCCATTAAAAAGCAGCGAGTGCCGTAGCTTTGTGTACTGCATCCATGAATATTCTAAACGATAGCGGACAACGCAGCAGGTGGGTGTCCTAAATGGTAAGAGAACACCGCCACCCACAGATAACCGCGCCAAAGTCCGCGCATTCGTTGTGCTGCTGACTTTTTACGCCGCTTAAGCGGCACTGTTAAGGGCCTCCAATACCCTCACTCTGCGAAACCTAGTACAAGTACCGTTTCACGCTGAGTATTCTGTGAGCCCTATGTTAATTATGAAGGATCTGGGTGAAACAAAACTTAACATAAGAGAAAAACAAACATTACATACTTTAAAAAATAATAATAAGACATACAAACGAAAACGAACAAGTTGTGGTAAGTACTCTGAGGTGCCGAAAAAATCACGAAATATCAGAAGGGGTCTAGCAAGATATCACGTGTACATTATATGTATATTATGTTAATCAAACACAATGTGCACCCTTTCTGTCTAGACATTTTTTAATGGTCCATAAATTCAGAAAACAAAAAGATAGATTATACCTATATTTCAAATATAAAAATCGATAATATTTGAAATACTTCTAAAATATATATATATATTTATATACTTTATATTCGATGAAGATCACCAAAAGAAGAGAAGAAGAGAGAAGATTAAAAATGTGAAATAATAGATCACATAATTGACCGAATTCTGGTATTATCTACTCGATTTTTAGGGGGCTTAGGTTGTTAGGCTGCCCTGGCAAGAATTCTATCATTCTTTTTATTATTCTATTATTTCTATTTATCTCATTCCCTAAATATAGTGTAGTTTAATTAATTACTTATAGACCTTTTAGTCTCCAATAAAAATCTTTACAAATAAAAAGAAAATGTACCAGATGACGTCTTTAAATTTATCCATGTCATTGAGTGTTTTTTTAAGATTACGTACATTTTAACAACTAGATTAGAGTCAATTAATTGGCCAAGCTTAATCATCAATGTTAATTGATAAAAATTTCTCAACAACTTTGAAGTTTTATTAAAATATTGTTAGGACAGTGCCCTTATGTTTTATAAACAATTGAATGTTTACAAAAACATAACATTTTATCTCTGTTTTGCTATTTTATCAATTTAGGTTTTCGGAGACGACTTTGATACGTACGTAAATAAAATTTAGGTTGTGCATATACAGTTTTAAGGTAAAGAGGGGGATATGTGGCACATATTTTTGTGTCTGTCTAGTCTATAGTTTCTTACGAGCCTAGAAAAGTCAGGAATACAAATCTGTGTTCAATAACCGGTGTGAATTAAATTTATATTTTATTCGCTAATTGGAGGTCAAAACAGTGGCCGCGTGATTGTATTAACACTCTTACCCATGAGAGAGCCATGCTGACGTAGTGATCCGGTCGTCTTGCCCGAATTGTTACCACTGGCTCACAGCAAACCAGTGAAAACCGGACTTGTACTGTGCTTTGCTGAGTTAGTGAAAATATCAGACGCCTTTGAAATTATACCGCTCGAGCGGCGTAAAAAGCCGGCAACACAACCTTAGCACGGGTCGTGGCGTGTTTGTGCGTGGGTGGCGCTGATATCATGCCATAGAGAACAGCTGCGTTCCTGTTATACAATAAAAAAATAAAAATAATACATACGTGATATTCTGTTTCTATTCGACTAAAGGCATTTTTTGTCGCGGAATTCGTTTACTTCATCACAACACGCTCTTTGAACACCGACGAATAAATTCCAATGATTGAAATTTTATTCTCGTTAACATACTTCGGGACGGCAAATTATCTTTAGAAAGCAAAGTCCGCCTTTTCAAAATATCCTGAAATTTTTTGTTATTATAAATGAATCAACTAAATACATATATTTGTTTATAAAAAAACGCTGACAAACGAGCAGGAGGCTCATTTAAGGCAAGCGGTCCTCCGCCCATGGACACCCCTGGTCCTTGCAGAGTCGCGGGTGTGTTGCCTGTCTTTAAGGGATGTACGCTCTTTTCTTGATGGTCCCCAAGTCGTATTTGTTTGAAAATACCCCCGCTGGCAGCTGATTCAACAGAGAGATGGTGCGCGACACAAAATGCCTTAAAAAACGCTTAGTTATAGAACGACAAACATCGAGGTAAAAAGGACGAAACTTTGTATTCTGCTTCGATGTTCGATGATTCAGCTGCCGGTATTATACCAAACCCAGAACATTCCCTGTCATAAATGCGATAGAAAATGCTGAAGGAATCATTATCTCTACCCAATGGCAACAGTACTGTTTGAGTTATTTTGTGCCTTGTACCATAAATCTATGGGAACCAGCTACCTAGCTCTTACCTAAAAGGTCGGAACGCACCTGGCGTCTAAGAGGGGCTGGGATTGTCCATCGATAGAGGACCGCTTATCCTAGGTGAGCCTCCTGCTGGTTTCCCTAAGAAAAACACATAATATGCAGATAAGGGTTCATATTCCAACTAGCTTCATCAAAAACTAAATTTAGAAACTTGTAAAAAGTGTATTAAAATAACATTAATTAAACATGGTTGAATGTCCTTTATCGTTGAAAATCGTAAATAAAATAAAATAATAAATTAGCTTCATTTTTATATTGCTATTGACTTTGATTGAATTATGAAGAACTAAGCCGATCAAAGCCACTTAAGTAGGGCAAAAATAGGATAATACTGATAAAGCTATACGAACGTCATTTTCAAGCCTACTGCTAGAGCTCCTTAATATGGTATTAATTGTTACTAGTATTAATACAGGTTAATCACTGTCTTGGCAGAATCAGAATCTTGGAAAATTTCTTTAGGTTCTACGCCCCGTTACATCATCATCTTCATCGTCATTTCAGCCGTAAGACGTCCACTACTGGACATAGGCCTCCACTTTTGACGTCCATGCATACCTGCTGCCAGCGTCTTCTGAGATATATAATATATTCGGTATCATAAATAGTATTGCAGAATATTATTTATGATACGATTTCATATGGATATGTAGATATCCGAATGAATCGCGTGATATGGTTTTAATTGAAAGGTTTTCATTGAATAGCGGGCAACGTGGCAGGCGAGTTTCTTCTATGGCAAGAGACCTACATTGCCCGTGGACAATCGTATCACAATCGGCACTTTGGTTGTGTTGCCGGCTTGTTGTGCTTGAGCGCTATAATTTCATGGATCTCTGATATCCTCAATTACTCATTGAAATACTGTTTAAGTATTTCATGCTGGTATTTTGTAAGCCCGTGGTATCACTATATATCTTATATTAATATCAATATTTACATAGTACCCACGTATAGTAAACACGTGATTTTTATCGGTGACCTATAAAACCTCATCACCTATACATATATATATATATATATATATATTATATTTTTATGGATTTTATTTTATAGTAAGAAAATACCTCCTCCAATGGACAACCGCGCTACAGTCCGTGCATTGGTTGTGTTGCCGGTTTTTTTCTCGGATATCCTCATTACTCTTATCCACATGTATCATGTTATCCACATATATGTTATCCACAGTACTTGTACTGTGTGTTGCAGAGTGAGTGAAGATATCGGAGTCGCTTAAAAATGACACTTAAGTGTCATAAAAAGTCGGCAATACAACCAATGCGCGGACTGTGGCTCCGTTGTCCATGGGCGGCGGTGGTCTCTTACTATATAGGCGACCCACTTGCTCCATTATCCACTATATTATAAAAAATAGTATTTTATGTTGTCATATTTCTCCACAGACAAGAAATAAAGCAGATAAAAGCCACATCCTACATCCGGGGTGTGCTTACCTCGTTCATCATGTTCACCACTCGTATATGCCTCTTCTTCTCGATTATCGCCTTTGTCCTTGAGAACAACGTGATCAGCGCTAAGCAGGTGTTCGTCGTCACCAGCTTTTACAACGTACTCCGACAGACCATGACCGTTTTCTTCCCTCAAGGTTGGTACACGTTTTTTATATGATGTGAACAATAGGACAGACACCCACCCGCCTCTTTGTATCATTTACGGTGATAAGATCGCTGCTCAAGGAATGTCGTTGCTGTGATTGTGTTGCTGATTTTTGGCACTACTGCTTAAATCAGTGTTCCCGCGGCATACAAGTGTACCCTTGTCGTTAATAGGTGTGCCTCGAAAGTTTAAGGTTGTCTTTTACTCGCGGTTTTGCAAGGGCGGCGGTGTTCTATTACCATATAAGAGACACACATGCTCCGTTGTCCCCTATACTTTAAAATAAAATTTAAAAAATGTTAACTTTTATTGAATGTAAAAAAAAGGTTTTTCGACTTAACATGTCTTTGCAATTTTAGCGATAATAGTATGTTACAAATGTTTCCAACAGGCATCGCTCAAGTTGCTGAAGCGACGATTTCCATCAGACGTCTCCAAAGCTTTATGTTGTACGAAGATACGAGCAAGCCCGTGCCGGGGTTGGCCGAAATTCAGACGTCGGCTAAAAAAGGAAACGAAACACCGGTTCGTCAATCCGCCGCTTCGTCTGTCAAAGGGGACTACGATAAGGAGAAGGAAACGAGCTCAAAGCAGTCGCTCGAATCACCGCTGGTGCTCAAAAAGGGAGACTCCAAAGGAAATGGTAAATTTTAATATGTATATTTTTTATGAAAGAGTGTTTTGTGAGACCGTGGTATCAATTCGGATGAACCGGAAGAATTAGTGCGTTAGCGTCTTCAGCATGGCTCTCCCATGGATAAAGGTTTTGTAAGTATTTGAGAAATACCTCCAGGCAGTTGATTCTACAGAGTTGTGGTACGCGGCACAATATTCTTTAAAAACGCTCTGTCGTAGAGCGACAAATGGAGTAGTCTATGAGAAGAAATTGTTTAAGCATAAGTTATTTAGTTCAAATGTTAAAATCTCGCTCACAATGCATATAATCCTTTCTGTCATTCCATTCCTATTTAATATTTACTTGAGACAGTAACGCCGACTCTTGTAGGGATTCGCTAATTATGAAAATTACCGACAAAATTGCGACTTATTTACTTGTATGATTAATGAAGTGGGATTTTGTATGGAATCATGTTTCGTTCAAATGATTGGTCCAGCCAAAACCTTAGTGGATAGATAAAAATTGTTTCACAAAGGCTTACATGTCATCATATCATCATTTCAGCCGTAAGATGGCCACTGCTGGACATAGGCCTCCGTTTCGGATGAAATAATACGTATTTTTGTTTCGATGATAAATTAAAAGGCCTATAATCATAATACTTAAATAGTGTGAAATGGAAGTGTGGAATTTGTAACACTGAATCTACTGTTTCGCTGAGTGAGTAAATATCGGAGGCCGCTTAAATGTTGTATAAAGCCGATAGCACAATCAATGCGAGGACTGTGGCGCGGCTGTCCATGGGTGGCGGTATTCTCTTACCATAGAAGAGACCCATCTGCTCCGTTGTCCGCTATTCCCTAAAAAAATACTAAATGCTATTTAGGGACTCTATCCTTATTTAGGACAGTGTAATAGCGTTCTTGGTGTCAGGGTCCCTAATTAGCGAATAGACGGACCCGGCAGCCTAAATCTCTGATCATCCTAGATATCAGATAGTGTATTTTGCCTTTAATTATTGAAAACGCCTCAAAGAATTACTTTTTTACATTGTTTTGTGATACAACGATCAGAGGTAGTGGCAAATTTCGTAAAGTTCGTAAATTCGGCGGTGGTTGCAATTTTTGTGTATTTCAAATGTATTTATGAAACATCCTGCTATTCGTTCAGAGAACAAAACTGCAGTTTTCAAAGATTCATTTATTGAAAACTGCAAAAGTTATTTATACTTGGTTTTTCTTCGAGTTAATTAAATTTTCAATGTATCTTTCTGTCTAAGGAATGTTAATGGTAACAATTTCGTTACGAAAACAATCGTTCGAATTTTCAACAAGCAATGTTGTCTCAAATTCGAAACGCGGGAACTGATGTAAACCACCAGTGGCACATACAGCTTTTAATTAATTCCTAAAACCAAAAAAGAGCGTACCTATCCCTAAAGAGCCGGCAACGATCTGAAACCCAGCAAGGGCCGAGGGTGTCCGTGGGCGGAGAACCACTTTCCTAAATGAGCCATCTGAGTATTTACCTCCGTTTTTATAAAAAGCAGCTATTGATATACGTTTTATGAATTCGAGAATAATTTTTAATTCATTGCTTGACTTTTAACTTGAAACAATGTTTAAATTACTGTTATTTATTTTTTGCTAAAACGAAGAAAACCATTTAAAAATCTCTTTAAGGCACAAGTAAACTATTACAGACATTGTTATTGTAGTTAGCCAAGCGATACATATGAATAGTGTTGCCCAAATGCAAGACCAAGAGCAAGATCACCTAATTTTAGCAAGACCAAGATTGACCGTGTAAGACCTGAGCAAGAACAAGACAAAGCCTGCGTCTTGCAGCTATTTTTTGGCAGTGATTTTTGGAATTTCTCATTAAATCTTTAGACATCTTTTATAAATCTGGTTGGTCTTTACTGTGGCTTTGATAGTTCAAGCTCAAAATGTTCCTATTCTTATCAGAATAAAACCTATCGGTTTTTCTAAGATGTGCAATAAACTTTAATAAATATTGATAGTCTAAAAGGTAATTTCAAGACTTGCAAGAGTCTTGCTGCAAGAGCAAGACCAAGACTGGGAGCGCAATACCAAGACCAAGACCAATACCAGGTGTAATGGCTCAAGACCATGACTAAGCTAAGTCTTGCATTTCGGCAACACTACATATGAATACAAATCATATGTTCACGAATCCATTAGTCTTATTTAAACACTTACAAATGAGATTAAATGTATTGAATAATGTAAACATTATATGTGCAAATTAAATCACATTAAATATTATATATCAGAGGCCTGCTTAATCGGCGTAAAAGGCCGGCAACACAACTAAAGAGGGTATTTGGCGCGGTTGTACACTGGTCTTTTACAATAGAGAAGACCCGCCTGCTTCGTTATCTGTAGTACATTTAAAAAATATGTTTATATGTAGGTTTTGATGAATAACTATCTAAAAATGAAGGTAGTTGTTGGAATGGTCGAAGGCAGCAGTGAGCAAAGGGAGTTTATTAATTAAAACCATTTGAACAAACATACAAATTGAACTATTTTTAAAAGATGGTCTCATTCAATATATTACACAATAGAAAATGTTACATTGTAGGTAACTACGTGTGCTATACCAGCGACAATTTTTCAATCTCCATAGAAAAATGTAGCTTGTGTAAAAATGTAGGTATCTGTTGCAAAACGGATTTCTTAGTAATTTTATAACACGGGCTTACATAATATTCAACGTGAAACGGTACTGTGTTTTGTAGAGTGAGAGAGGATATCGGAGGCCCTTAAAAATTCAGCTTAAGCGACCTAAAAAGCCTACAACACAACCAAAGCGCGGACAGTGTCGCGGTTGTCCATAGCTGGCGGTGTTTTCTTAACATATATGAGACCCACCTGCTCCGTTGTCCGCTATACGATAAAATCTGATTGGTTTGTATATTTAGGTAACCTAGAAGCACCGCTAGAGTCTGGCGAAGAAGATACAGAGGAGTTAGCGACAAGAGTAGAAGAAGATGCCAGAGGAGTCCGGCTCAAGCACGCAACAGCGAAATGGATTTTGTCGCACGCGGAGAATACGCTAACTGACATGTCGCTCACCATCAAGCCGGGAAAGTAAGTATCATTATATCAATTTAGTAGATTTATTTTATTTTAGTTTTCTCTCACAAAAGTACAATTCATACTTAAACACAAACAAATATCATTAATATAATTATCGGAGGCTTTTGAAAATTTCGCTTAAGTGGCGTAAAAAGCCAGCAACACAGCCAATGCTCGGACTGTGGCGCGTTTGTCCATGGGCGGCGGAGTTCTCTTACCATATAGGAGAACCACGTGCTCTGTTGTCCACTATACCATAAAAAATTCACTAATCATTGTTCCTTTCTGTGAGAGTTTATAATGATTAAATAAGTGAAATAAATCGCTTTTAATGTTGTTTCTCTTTTAGAGCAACGCAATTTTGGTTTTTATTTCACTACAACTAGTGGCAGGGACGAAAAAACATTACATTATATATGTATAAAATCATATGAAATAATAGAAATATGTCCGATTTATATATTTAATTGGCGTAACAATTAAATGCTTATCATAATTGTCAGTTTCCGTTTAGTGTGCGAGTCATTTGTAATAAACACATTTTGAATAACTCACTTTACAGATGTAATGGCTACATTGTCTTCTCATACGAACAACGGACGTGTTAAATACCATTTTTAAATATATTTGTTACATTCAATGAACATAGTATTGTGTAGAGGAAATTATACTCTCTTTTTTTCTGTAGCGGACAAAGGAGCAGGTGGATTTCTTATATGGTAAGAGAATACCGCCGCCAATGAACAACTGTCCGCGCTGGGTTGTGTTGCCGGCTTTATACGCCGCTTAAGTGGTTTTTTTAAAGCCTTCCGATTCACTCACTCTGCGAAACACAATACAAGTACCGTTTCACGTCGAGTATTCTGTGAGCCCGTGGTATCACTTCGGACGAGCTGGCCCAATTAGTTTGTCAGCATATGCTTCAACTTATACATAACATATAACATTCGGCGTAAAAAGCCGGCAAAACAAACAGGCGCGGAATGTTATGCGGTTGTTCATGGGCGGCGGTGTTCTCTTACCATATAGGAGACCCACCTGCTCCGTTGTCCGCTATAAATTTTTTTAGTAAAAAACTGTATATTTCACAAATACTTATTTTGTTGTTAAATATTCCAGACTGATCGCGGTGATAGGCCCGGTCGGCGCTGGGAAGTCGTCTCTCCTACATGTCTTGCTCCGAGAGTTACCTCTGGTCTCCGGTTCGGTGCACGTCGGTGGCACTGTCTCATACGCCAGCCAGGAACCGTGGCTCTTTGCTGGTAATACTCTATCTTGTATTAAACAATTACATATGTCTAATGTTATTAAATGTAATTATAACTCAAAACAACGTAAATTCAAAATCCAATAACTGTTTTTCATTTTTTTTTTTCATTTTATACTCAAGTATAGAGAAATTTTTATAATTAAAAAACAACTTATTAATGTTAACATACTTTACAAATTGGTTTTAAAATGTATATTGAAGCTACCTAGATAAGCGATATTTTGCTTACTGAATATTTTTCTTTTTGGATTAAGCTGCCTCTGATTCTATTTCTCATCATTATGATATTCAGTTACTACATTAGACATTAGTAATTGATCTGGTATATTTAGCGTGGTTTAATGGAATACGGCAAGTATCGGCAATACTTGTACATGGACGAGGGAGAGCCATGCTGAAGCAAATACTGACGCACTAATTGGGCCGGCTCATCCGAAATACCACGGGCTCATAGAATACTCAGTGTGAAATGGTTGTACAGTGATTCACAGACTGAGCCTTCAGGATGTTTTTGTTGATAATAATCCTCATTCCGAGATAATCTAAAAACATTTTCTGGTCGTATAGAAAGGGGA
>DWCF01001905.1:0-26998 GCA_018230265.1 Delias oraia | reverse complement strand
TAGAATGGTATGGTAATGTTTTACAAATTTTCGTAATATAGTACTAGTTTAATAAATATTTCCTACACTAGGCATACATTTTTAGTTTTTTTTACTAAATTTAAATCGAACAATCTTATCTTACAACTTATAATATTTAATCTTATCTAATATCAATGATGGTACCATAAATATAAGATTTAACATTTTTACTAGGATATCTACATAATACAGGTAATGTCAATTTGGGATAAATTGGGATTGCATACCGGAAAATGGATCCGGCAATCCGACGGAACATTTAATGGTTACCGGAAACGGTGTCAATATACCGGATCCGGTGCTAGTAATTTTTGGCTTTACGTTTTGTTTTATTTGCGTGGAGTTCATGCATAGGAATCATACGTCTCTGAGTCGCACGAGTTCGTAGAGATCGTCGTAGCTTAGTGGTTGAAAAAGTTTACCATGTAGCGATAGGTATCGGGTTTGAATTCCAGTCCGGACAGTTATAATATAGTTTATAATTTATTCGGTCTCTGGAAGGGCTTGGCAGTTTCCAGGTGAGTGCTTTAATACTGTCGCACCAGTGGGAAAGCCATTCTGAAGCATATGCTGACGCACTAATTGGGCCAGCTCGTCTGACGTGATACCACGAGCTCACAGCATACGTAGCGTGAAACGCTCTAATATACTTCACAGTTATACGTACAATAAATTTTAAGGTTTATAAAAAATAAACTTTTTGAACAACAAGAAATTTCACATTTCACTATGTTAAATAAATTTAAAAATATTGTTATGTAGTTATTTACATCTACAGTTTATATTATTATCGTAATTGTACAAAAGTAAAAATAAATATTGATTGATCTAAAGAGCTGTTCTTTTGACAAAACAAAATTGCGTCATTTTTCTCACTTAAGTAAAGAAATGTTTCAAATTGACCTGTTTTTACATAATGTAAAAGTAGATTTAGAGAACTATGTAAATATTTATATTCTTTTTTATTCCACAGCGGACAACAGAGCAGATGGGTTTTCTATATGCTAAGGAACACCGCCGCCCTTGAACGACCGCGCTGCAGTCCGCGCATTGGTAGTATTGCCGGCTTTTTATCGTACTTAAGCGGCACTTCTAAGGGTAAACCGATAAACTCACTCATTCTGCGAAACACAATAAATGTACCGGTTCACGCTGAGTGTTCTGTGAGCCCGTGGTAACACTTCAGACGAGCCGGCCCAATAAGTGCGTCAGCATATGCTTCAAAATGGCTCTCCCACGGGTGAGAATTTATATTTTCTGATTATTCTTCTATTCAGTAATGTCAGTTTTCTGGCTATCTTCAACCACAGGAAGGTTGTTTCGATTTCTCACGTACCTATTAGCTACCAAGTTTATACCTAAAGCTATAAGGGCGAGCGCGGCACATGTGAATCCAATAATATATGGAAATCGTTGTTGGTAGAGCTGGCATTTGTCACCGGTGTACCAACTGCATGTTTTCCCTGAAAGAACAATTTCTTAAACAATTCAAAGATAATCAAAAATAATTACAAATTGATGATATAACTGTCCAATAACTCTGCCAAATCGCGCTAATTTAATACATCAAGCAAATTAAATTTTACCGATAAGCACGGATCGTGCTTACGGTAACGTGCTTGTCCTAAGGTAAGAGCATTTTTTAAGAAAACTTAAATATTTATTAATATTGTAATAAAATACAGTCAAAGAAAGCTTGCTAATCTTACTCACATGCAATAAAAAGGAAGACATTATTGCCACAGACGTAAACTAGTGTTGCAACGACAGACCACATGAGGCCCATAGCGATGGACTTGTCACGGGGATCCACAGATTTGACAATCACCATACCTTGTGACTGTAACGCTAACACTGTGAAAAATTTTAAAATATCAGACTTTTTTTATTTTCTTATGGGTTAGAGTTTTATTTATTTATAGTTGTTTACAATGATTTACTTTACATTACATAACAACATATTAACTTACAAAAAAGAGTGTATCTTGCCCTCAAAGGCCGGCAACGCGTCCGCTATATAATTGAGATTAAGAGTGTCCATGGACGGCGGCCTGCTTATCCTAAATGAGCCTCCTCAACAGCCCGTTTGCCTATATATGTTTAAAAAAGTTATCATTAAGTATGATATTAAATAAAGTAATTCCGTTCCTCCAAGATATTTGATTAGTTAATAAACTAATCTTGGTATTGCTAATATAAAGTAACAGGCAAAGACCAACCTGATACGGTTAGAATTATTCCATATGCAACCATGTGGACGTCGTAACCAATCTGACAATTTATGTTACTACAGGCACCAGGGGCAACTCGTCCAGATGGACCTGCGCATGAGCAGTTTGAATACACCCTGAAAACATTTTAAAATATTTCATTTTACATATATTACTGCCATGACTAGATTAGTAGAACACAACATATTATAAAACGACTAGCGCTCCGGTACGTGCTTTGCAACGTATAAAAGTTTCTATTTGACATCAACGTTCCCATTAATAAAAAGTACCGGCATATACTGAATTCATTTTGTATAGAATTGCTCGACTGATTTTGTTCAAACTTGTAAACTATCTACTAAATAGTCCGAAGAAAGTCTAAATAAATATTTCGTTTGAATAAGTAAGCCCATTCTTGACTTATAAATTTACAAAGATTATATATGTACATGTATATAGATTTCTGGCTCTATATAATGTTACATTACAAAACTCTTACATTATTTCACCATCCAACGCCTCCCAACAATAAATTGTTATGTATTTAACAGTAGAAGAATATTATGAAACGGACACGGCAAAATGTTCAATAAAAAAAGATTAACACAATTAATTAAGTTTAACAAAGTATTTGTACATTTTACTAGTAAAAAGGTTTTATAGAAAACAAAAATGAAATGATTAACATACATAAACTTTTTTATCAGATTGTACATATTTCACTAACTTTAACTTATTAATTGTCTCAGATCCTCTGCATCCAGCCTGGCTGGGTGACAAATACGTCGTCATTGTGTCCACAACACACACCGGAGAATACTCGTCCCATTGTGGTATGCATCTTAAATAAGAATATAAACTTGGTACCTACTTATTTGATTATCAAGTAATTATATTTATTTTATTTTATAGCCCAGCTGGAGTGGCAATAGGCAGTCCACATTGCACGTAGCGTGGAGTCCATGGACCGGCAAGAGCAACGTGGGACGCACACCCACAAGGTGGATAGACGACCTTGTAAAGGTCGCCAGAAGACGCTGGATGCAGGTCGCCTGCGACAGGCATTCAGTCTAAGAGAGAGGCTTATGTCCACCAGTGGACGTCTTACGGCTGAGTTGATGATGATGATAGCATAGCGGTCAACGGAGGACGTGGGTCTCCTATATGGTATGGGCCTCCGGTATCGGAGATCCTCAAAAGTGGCGCTAAGTGGTGTAAAATGCGACAACACAACAGATTCGCGGACTGTGGCGCGGTTGTCCATAGGCGGCGCTGTTCTCTTACCACATAGGAGACTCAGCTGCTCCAATTTCCGCTATACTATAAAAAAACCACAAACCTCCTTATAATATTAAGACAGAGTACTTACAAACACGAAAAACTGCAGCTAGGGTTTGTATATTTCATATCACTACTTTCTAGTCCAGCAATATCGCCCTTCTGGCATGGTGGCAGCACAACGATAAGTACATACATTAATATAGTGATTAATGTCATTTTGAATATTTGTTTCAGAGCTCTGGGAATTTCGAATTCTGACCGTATCGGATATGAATGCTTTACTCCAACGTACTAAAAATATATTATTATCAAAAATTTAAGCGTAATTAATTATATATTTCGATGTTCTTAAACGGCTTCTAATAAGTCTATTTAAATAAACATATTTTTTACTTTACATTGGCATAAATTTTATTTAAACAAAAGCTTAATAATTATATAGCTTCATAAAAACTTAATAATATATTTAAAATAGAATTATTTATTATTATCATATTTATCGTATAATATGATAATAATACAAATTTAAGTACTATGTATATTATAAAATAAATAAAAAATTAACTCACAATTACAGAAATTAAAACGACCAGATATCTTAAAAATTCCGCATGATGGCCTATAATGGTTGCTTTCGAAGTACCTAACATGTTGAAATTCGTCTGAAAATTCAAGCATAATATAGTTTAAAATGTTTTGTATTAATATAACACGGTTTTAGCGTAATCTGCTACTGTTGTACATACAACACACATAATTATTATTCCCAGTTAAATCAATTCACGGACCTTGATTATATCCTCTTCGTTAGAACCGAAACCCCACAAGGCAGCAGCTAGTAGACCCATCGCTATCATTTGAGACATGGCAAGCGCATTACACAGCACCCTGAATAAACTCTTGAAGAAACCTGGAAATTGCAAGGGCTAATATATGTATATATACTTAAGACATGTTACTTAGATGTCTTAAGTATATATATACATATATATAAACATACACATTATATATGGTATGTAACACATGGTATATAAACATGTTTTATTTGATTTGTTTAAATAATTTTTTAAATTACGAACTTTAAAAGGAACTGACTCGATAGGGAACTTTATATGATATCAAAAAATATTTTAGCTCTAGATAAAAATGTAGAGTCTAAATCTCTAGATAGATTCGAAATCTAGATAAAATACCTATCGTCTCTTCGGCTATTAATAGTGCTTAGTTTTGAATTTCTGATAAGTGCAAAATATACTAGGTACAATATATATATTTTCTAAATTTTATGGTCTTCAGCTTATTCTTAATATTATAACTATATACGTAATATGGACTCTGATATTAAGATACATATAAAATATTATCAATAAATAAGATTCGAAATACTTCTTTGTGAATACTTTCAAAGGCCGGCAACGCACCAGTGGCTCTGCAAGGGCTACGGTTGACCAAAGGCGGAGGACCGCTAATTCCTGGTGAGGCTCCTGCTCCTTTGTCACCGTTTTTATTTAAAAAACTCCTTTGTAAACTCTGAATATATTTATATTTAACTAATGGATCAGATACTTTGTCTTTTTTTTAAACTTATTCAAATGTATCAGAATGTATCGAATTTTTACGTGAATTATTAACAATACTTTCCATCTAGTTTAATTTCAATCCACGACTTTTATAATAGGTAGTTGTACTGTTTATAAAATACCTGCCTCTTTCTTTCGTGAAACCAGTTTTCTCGGCGTGAAGTTCTCTTTCGGCGCTTGGTACAAGGTAAATCTTCACTGAATTGAGGATTGTCACTAATGTTATAATTAGAATTTGAATTAACACAGATGTCTCAATAACATCAGTGAGAAATTTATAACCAAATATAAGTGGTATTACTCGAGCGACCAGTAAAATACCTGCAGAAAATACAAGATGAAATCAGATTATGAAAAATACCATTAAACTAGTAGAACTTTTAGTGGACAATTCTTTCAAACTTAAATAAAAATTCTTGTCTGGTGTTTTATAATAAAAAATGTAAAAACATTAAAGATATTACAGTAACAAACACTGAATTGTTAAACGATTTTTAATTTTATCTAATTTAATCTGTTTCTTTTAGATTATTTAAACATCATCAGCATGAGACGAAAGCAAGGTAAATAAGTTTAAAAAATACCGAAATGAACACTAGTTCTGCCCGGATCCTCATCATCTGTGTACGCGATATAATGACTCCAGGTCGCAACCCTCGCAAGGCAGAAGCATATTGCCAAAACGACACTCACAATCATCCGTATAGCTGTGCGAGTCGACAAACTCACAAAGACCACATTCGAGTTCGGATTCGAGCTGTCACAGAATTCTGTAACGTTTTAAAAATTATTGAAGGTCTACTGAAATGAAATATTTTTTCAACATAAATACAAAAATGCAAAATCAGTCTACCACCGGTTCCAAGGTAAGCCCATTGAGAAGAACCAACGAAAGAAACTCAATGGGTGTAATTTTTGTGTCCGTGAGATATTTAAAATATAACAAATAAATCTCTGAGAATGCCTGATATGATACCGCAATCCCAAGGCGTGACATTTACAAAATGTATCACACAAACGTTCCTTAAACTTAAACACTGTAAACCATGATTGCACATAATACCTGCTTTATACTCAAGGTAAATTAGAGTTTATTACTCGGGAAGAATCATTTTTTTACATTCTTTGATATGTTATATTTTTCTATCAAATTATTTAATAACAGTAATCATGGATAAACCAACATTATAAAGGAAATAATTTCTCCTCATCACTTTATCATATTAAAAATAAATTTATATAAATAGAATTATTTAGCGAAGCACTAATTTTTTATCAAAAGTTCTCTAAACATGTTACGTAGTTTGCAAAACCTTTAGGTTTCTATCATAAGTGATTATAAAGGGGAAAGATTTGATTGTTTGTTTGAGGGGATTAGACTACAAAACTACTGGACGGAATTGAAAAAATCTTTCACCGTGGGATAGCTACACTATTTACGGCGACTATAGCCTGTTATATGTTAAAAAAATGAGGAAACCTTACTAAAATGTCAATAGTGCAATCGAAGCTAGAAAAATGACCTTAAAAGTTACTTACATCGCGTTCGCTGCGCATACGATTGATTATAGAACAAAACAATGTGTTTTTTCAATCAAAACAATTGTTACAACAGAACGAATTCTGTTGTAACTGCTAGTCTTTTATAAATGATATCATTCAATTCTATTTCCTGTACCTGTTTGTTTCAGTGTTTCATGAGATGGAATGACAAACCAGCCAAAAGAAGTGAACATAATACCAAGGGACCATCCCAGCATCATTCGCTTCCGCGTTTTGTAGCCGAACCATGCTACAACGGGGGCCAGTATTACTTCGAACAACGCGACAATTGTGAGAAGTAAATCTGAAAAATTTGTTTATTGACTTACAAAGGTAAGTATTTAAAATAAACAGCCACATTTAACTTAGACGATGTTAACCGTATCTTTCAGACAGTAATACTCAGCGCGGCTCCCCCACGAGTAAAACAACGTTCATACACTCGCCCGCCCACTATCAAATACTTCCAAAAACCGAATAAATTATACTTAGAATGTTCGGACAGGGATACAAAACCTTTTTGCTTACAGCTACCATGTTTTACTGTCGCAATAATTATAAACTGCTATTCAATTAAATAACTGCTCAATATGTTTTTCAACTGATCATAATATTATCTCGAATATTTAAATATTAACTTAAAAAATTACTTCTCATATATTAATACAAATGGGTCGTATGAAACCAGTACCTATTACATATTGATTCTAAGCAACGTATGAAGGCAGAAGCTATTAAGTTAATTTCAAGGCAGCTGAATAAATACTTACAAGGCATGTACCATGGCAGAGCTGAAACTCTCACATCCTGCATGATAATTTTGTAAGCGGTCGCTTCTGCGATACTTATGGTTATTAAATTCCCATATATAGAATCGCGATACTTGTTCCGGTAATTCTTTGTTTTGTGCAATGATTGAACCCATTTCTTTGCTGCAAATAATACTTTTAAAACTACCATCTAATATTTTGATATATATCAAGTTTTTACGAAGATAGTGAAGAAAAAATATTTTTCATAAATTACCTTTGTTCCACATAATGTTTAAGCAGTGCATGGCAATGGCTTGAAATCACTTTATATATAAAAATTGTACTATGAAAAACTTTTAAGGAAGACAAGTTTTGCTCTGAAATAATAATAAAATCAAATTATTTTCATTCGTACAGTGGCTTTCCTTCCCTTGTCGATCGAATAATTTTTATTTAGTAGAATTAGAATATTTTTTAAAAATTGTAACTGAACTTATTTTGTAATGCATGTAGATTTACGGACATGTGATTATTGTTGAATAACATCACATAATTATAACTGCACTTCAAATTGCCAAAGCTATACGTGTAATTTGTAGGCCATGTAAAGTAGAAACAGTAGAGGCACTGCAATACTATTTTTATTTTTATAAAAAAGCGACATAAACGGCCAGGCTAATTTGGGTTAAGCGGTCTTTTTCACCTGGACACCTTTAACATCTGTTGAACGCCAATACTTTGCACTTAATTGAACTCTAGGCTATATATCTTTGATGGTCCTTTTTCTTCTCACGTGCAAAGATGCAACTCCAGCGTACCAATATCCTAATGTTCCTTCTTATTTGTGTATCTTTGTCTCTTGAAACAAAAATTATTTCTCTTTTTTCTCTCTTTTCTCTTTATTAATTTTCTATTACAATTCGATAGATTAAAGAGCAGAGAATGCTTATTATATCAGTTGATTATAGATCCTTAATCATCTTATGCAATATTTGATTGCCAATCGGTAATCTTTGGACATAGAAACGCTCATCACTGAAGTGGCTATCGAGATTTACAGATAACAGAATATGACTCAAGTTTTGTTTCATATTTATTGCCCGAATATCTTGATATACTTTCTACCTTACTATACACTTCTATTGTTGCATAAAAAGCACATTGTTTCTTTGCAAACAAGCATTTCAATAATTGATAATAATCACGTGTTTTCTGAATTATTAGTTTTATCTTAAGATATTGACGTAAAGCAAGCGCTGTACGCTTTTACATTGTAACAATAGATTTTTATTACAATATATTAAAATTTATTTCAGTCAAGCTTAACTACAAATAATAAATCGTAAATTTGATCGGAGTAAGAATATAAATTCTCTTTTATAATTTTATTTACGTAACTTCGCGACAATGCATTGAATATTTATTGAGTATATACGTGTCCAATTTGATATTGCTATTTGTATATTATTTTATTTATTATTAACTAAAAATAATGAATTCAATGTATCAATAAATTAATTAAAAAGTCTTTAGTCGAGTAATTTTCTCATAACCCGATAATTAGTGATTCGCTCAAATTTTGCAATAAAATGTTTCATTTATTGTAATAGAATTCATCTTAGAACATGTACAATATACAAAATCAAATTACAAAACGATGTATATTAATTAATATTGATTCCCTGGGAGTCTAATTCAGCCTATAATCTGATTTTTAGTATATTGCCATAGACACAAAGGAGGTAAAATCAATTATTCTAAATTATTAAGTTTAAAAATTTCAAAATTTAAATATATATACAATAAATTTGACAACACTAGACCATATCTTACAATATTATGATGTTTTTAAGGCATTTGGCATATAATTATGCAGCATATAACTATGAAGGTTAGATATTCTACTTTCCTCTATTTTAGAAATAAATTCGGAGGGCAAAAAACCTATTAGTGAACTCACGTAAGACGCAGATATTTGCAGAACAATGCCCAATATATTCAGGCAGTGTTCATACAATGATAATAATATTCTTTCGCTATCTGATAACCGCGAAGTATTTTGCTTTGAATAGGAAATAGAAAACAACTGAATTTCATCGCTATCACCTCGATGTTTTTCGTTCCACAACTGAACATTTTTAAGCCATTTTGTGGATCATCATGTAGAATCAGCTGCCAGCAGTGGTATTTTCCAACCAATACGACTTAGGAACCTTTAATAAAAGAGCGTACGTTGTTTGCCACCATTTCCATTAAAATTAAAATTTTACTTTAATTTCAAAGTTACTTACCGGTATAAAACTAATCCTCAAATCAAGCTATTTAAAACTCATCTAAAATATATATATGTCGCAGTCAACTGGTTGGATCCGCTATTTGGTTGAATAACTAGCGCGTTAATAGAATGACGATATTTAGTTGAATTACTAGAAATGAACAAGCGTCACTCAAGGTCCAATTAGTTAGCATAGCCCTTTGAACAGAGCGGATGTAAAATCAGCTAAGTGGTTGTAATATACTTCATTTTTTCCCCACTACGGCGTCAGTAGTCACCAAAACAAAAATGGCATCAAACAGCTTGCACAGCTGATAGCACTGTGTTAATATTATTTTGATTAATTTTACTTTAAATTGACCTTTTCGTAATAAAATAGTGTGACAGCATGGATAAAAATATCTTTCGGTCTTATATCTCATGCATCAACTACGCTAAAAGACCTTAAGTAAAGACGTTGAGCATTACATTCAACAACTTGATTTGTTCTATAGTCATTCAACTAAATGTCGTCATTCAATGAACGCGTTTGTCAATCTATCAAATAGCGGATTAAACCAGATGAATGCGCCATATATATATATATATATTTATATATTGTTTTATCAGATGGTTCTACTGAAATGATAATGTAAAATATTTACTTCAGAAATAATTTAAAAGAATTTAATTCTTAACATTGGGGCACATCTTTAGAACTTGCACTAATCAGGTATATTTATTAGAAATATGTGTTTAAGTGTTATCAAATCCAAGTCAATGAGAAAGCTTTTAAAAACATAACCCGTTTCCAAGGAGTTGGCAAATCATAGATGAATATTGAATCCTAAAATATATATGCTTATTGTATTTAAGTATTTGTTATAAATTATGAAATTTATTTGGTTCTTCAGATGATTGAAATTAAAACCAATATAAAATGTAATTTATATTTGTTCAAAAATTATAAAGCCTTTTGTATTTTATGAACTTTACTAAACCACAATACATTCTAATAAAATCGAAGGTGCAACAAATTAGTACATAATTATTCTTACATTAATTCATATAAACACTTATACATTTTATCAACTAACATTATAAATTATGACATATATTCCATAACTTATTCATCATAATATACACATAAGCTCTCAGGTAACAATGGAATAGGCTGTATAGTACATACATCGAAAACTTGGTCACCTCATAGGCATATTTGTAGAAAATAGACAAAATATACATATCATTAAGACAGCACAATAAAATAACTTAATTCTTGTATTTACATCTTTCATTTGGATTTATGGTACTCCCACCTTGGGCTTGATCTCAGTCAGCAGACCACTAAAAAGAATTAAGAAATACGAATTTGAAAATTGTTAGATAGAAAACACTGGTTAAGTAGAGCGATGGAAATATAACTGGTTATCTATGGTAAAAGCTTATAATATACTTGTTTAATAATAATGAAGCTACAAATTAAGAATGCAACTTTCACAAAAAAGTATAGGATTTTTTATAGTATAGCGGACAACGGAATAGGTGGGTCTCCTATATCCTCACTTTCTCAGCGAAACACAGTATAAGTACCGTTTCCTGCTGAGTATTCTGTGAGCATATTGTATCACTTCAGATGAGCTGGCCCAATTTGTGTGTCAGCATATGCTTCAGCATGGCTCTCCCACATGTGACAGTATTAAGACACTTGCCCGGCCACTGTCAAGCCCTTCCAGAGACCGAATAAATTATAAATTAAATTATAATTGTCTAGACTGGGATTCAAATCCAATATCTCTTGCTTCATGGTAGACTTATTAAACTACTTAGCTACGAGGAATAATTTCTAGATGCTATGCTCTGTATCACAGTACTCTGTGATATAGGTATGGTTCTCCTACAATTTGTCATATATTTTAATCATTACCTTTAATGTAGCACCACCTTGCTTTTGTAATTCTTTTTCTCGTTGTTCAATCTCATCAGCACGTTGCTGCATTCTTTTTACTTTTTCTGGATCTTTAATACCTCTAGCTTCCTCTTGAACTCGACGACGTTCAGCTGCTTCTACTTGTTGACGACGTCTTGTCTCCTAGTATTTAAAGAGAAAGTCTAAATCAATTAAACTAATTATGAATTAACATAAAAATATGCGTGGTAGCAATCAAATTACAGAATCACCAAAACAAACACATTAAATAATATGGTAGATAGCATTCTACAAAAAGTGCTTAGAGATATTATGTGCTAGTAACGCAATTAACATAAGCTGCAGAACGTACTAGGTCAAAATTACACAATACCCTAACTTTTAAAAAAAACCAGTTATCTTTGTTTAAGGAACACTTACTGTATCTGGAGTCAATACATCTGATGCAGAGGGCTTACAACATGAAGATATTAACCCCATAATGAAAATAATTTTATATCCCAATTGTGCAGACCTTAATAATAATTAATAAACATACTTTAATATTATTTTATTTTTATTACTTTTGTATTGACAATTTTCAATCTTTCGAAATCGTATTAGAATACTTGACATGACATATGTCATCTGGGTGCGATAATTATAATTTTTTTTAGCTACGAGTAAAATAAATTATTCGATGGCAAATTATAAAAAAATATAAGTAGAATTTAAATAAACATCACTACATTTAAATCACTAGAATACTTGTTTATATTATTATAATGCTCTAACCATCATTTTCATAATATTGTTAATATTTGCCATTATACTCTGCTTACTAAATTCTCTTCTTATTCTCTGACCCTTAAACAAATATTATACCTTGTTTTTCTATACTATTTCCTGAACGGAATCTATTAATTATTTCTTTATTAGTTACTTCAAACCTGTAGCCAACAAGATTCAAAACTGATAACATGAAAAATCAATAATTGCTTTTATATTGCCAGTTTAAACAAAACTATAAAATAGATTTTAAACATTTAACTAATCAATATTTATTATAGGAGTAATTTGAGCAGTGAAAAGGAGGTAGAAGAAACATTGCTTCAATCTCTTTTTTAATTTGATAAAATCGGTGTTGGGTAATCTGTAATCAGTACAGACTACACATAACGCAATCGGTAATATACTCTACCAATTTTCATACATCACTAGCGCAAAGTACTTTATTGTGGAGACTGTCGGAAAAAATAAATTCTTTTAAATTTACTCATAAAATATGCTATCTCGGCTTGCTTTGCGTTCAGGTATGGGATATAGTTAAGTTATTTAATTGATATATCTGAATTAAAAATAAAAAATAAAGTTAACCTTGATGCCTAGGTTTATGTAATCGTTTGACAGGCTTCTATCTTACATAGAATTAAAATTCTACGTGCTATTCTATTTTCAAAAAAGTTCAATACTTTGTAATCATCTATAATCTACATTTGTTAATTAAGTGCTAAGTATTTAATTACAAAGGTAATTTAGCATCAGAGTTAACCTGTTAACAGCTGATTTAGCTCTCGTACTAGTATTTTTTGCTTGACTTTTTATAAAATTCTTACACAATATTTATCCTATTTATTTACCATTATAACATTTTTTTTAAATACAGTAGTGGCCCGGCAGTCTTTCCCCACTGCCCTCGTAGCTCGCACATCAACTACTGATGCTTGCGGAGTACGAGATGAGAAAAACTTCCCCAGACCTGTAAGAGGTGAACCTGGCAAAGTGAGACTTGGTTTTATTCCAGAAGAATGGTAACTATTCCAAATTAAAAAATATAAGTTTAATTTATATACATAGTATTTTTGCTATGTAAGCAGTAGTGTCTGACCAAAATTGCGGTTACGCCCCAAAATCGGAGGGCAAAAAAGTTTCGGAGTTAGTTTCCTTTTCTAAAACAAAACAGAAACACCAAAAAAAGGAACCCTAAATATAATATATTTAGAAATTTTTTTATTTGATTTTATAACTTCTTTTAGTTTGTAAATTCTGAATTTGTGAGTCTAAGAAAGATAAGCTAAATCTTTGTTGACTGGGACTAAGAGAGTAATAGTAATTTTAGCAATTATTCTCTTTATATAAGGTACCTTATTTTAAAAAGATTGATGATTCTTTTAAGTACGGAATACAAACCAAAGTACATAATATTTAGCATGATTTCCAAAAACCAATACTTAGTAGTTCATGAAACTAACAATTAATGATTTGATTATTGATAGCTTAGAAATTTTATTATGGAAACTTAATTTAAAAAAATAATACATATATAAATTATTACTTAATATTTTTTATATTATATTAAATAAATGATTTTTTTGTTTTCATTTCATGTTTTAATGAATGCAGAATATGGGTAAAATGCATCAGTATTCGGTATTTTAAGGAATTTCAATTAGACATGAGTTTTAGTTTTGGCCGGAAACCCAATATAGGTTGAATCATTGTTAACATTTAATTAAAAAAATTACAGGTTCCAATTATTCCACTCAAAAACAGGTGTAACAGGACCCTACACATTTGGAGCTGGACTGATAACATACCTGTTCAGCAAGGAAATTTATGTTATGGAACATGAATACTATACTGGCCTTTCTATTTTTATAATGGTCTACTATGCTACTACTAAGTTTGGTCCTAAGGTTGCAGCTTGGTTGGACAAGGAAGTTGATGTAAATATATTAAATTTATTTTTAACATTGTTTTCTGATATTTTTATATTGCTGTGTAGATTTTCACTAAAGAAAGTTATAATAAAATTTCAAACTGAAATTATTATAATATACAAGCTCACCTCAGCAAACGTTGTTTTGCCACATTTATTTTCAAGGACTAATATCTCCATTAACAAATAAGGGGTTATGGTAGATAGGTAAAAATTAAGGGTCATACCACATTATAAAAAAATAAAACCAAAAAATTCGTCCAAAAATTAAAAAAAAATTTAGGTGGAACATCCCTTATCACTCAGGGGTATTAAAAGTTAGTAGCCAATTCTCAGACTCTTTGAATAAAAAATTTGGTAAAAAATTTTTGGTAAAATCTCATATAAAATTTGGTAAAAATCGTTATAGTTGTTTCGTATGGGTACGGTAATTAACATTATGATTTGGAAATTTTATATATTAGATTAACATTGCCTAAACAGCTATAGTAGTTATAACTTTTGCCTTGTGAATTCTAAATAAACCCGGCAACACAACCAATGCTTGGTTGTTCATAGGCGGCAGAGTTCTCTTACCATATAGGAGACCCACCTCCTTTGTCCGTTATACCATAAAAAATAAAATAAAAACTTATTTGTAAAATCTTCATATATCAGGAAATCGAAACCAACCTGAACCAAGGAAGAGTTGAAACAGTAAAAGAGCTTGAGGAAGCTATTGCAACAGAAAAAGATGCTCAATGGAGAGCACAAGGCCAGGAACTACTAATTCAGGCTAAAAAGGAAAATGTACTACTCCAGTTAGAAGCTGCATACCGTGAGCGTCTAATGAACACATACTTGGAGGTAATTGAAAGCAAAAGCTGTTAATACTAAATATATAATAAATAAATATATAATTTAATTTTTGAATAAATATTCATATTTAACAGGTTAAAAAACGCTTGGACTTCCAACTTGAGAAAGCTGCCTTAGAACGTCGCTTCGAACAAAAACATTTGGTTGACTGGGTAATATCAAATGTGTCTAAAGCAATCACTCCTGATCAGGAGAAGCAAACTTTGGACCGTTGCATCGCAGACTTGGCCGCGATGTCCCGCAAGTGAATATTCCATAATAACTCTAGAATTTCTGAAACACTCGATATATGAAAATTCTAGAAATTCTGAATATTTATCTAGAACCAACATGTACATTCTACAACATCTAGAACTATTTATTATGTTTATGTTAATAAATCCTGAATCGTGATAGATTTTTATTGTTTTATTTCAATGTTATTCTGTTAAAACTGCAATAGGGTAAATGAAAATTCAGTGGAACCTCGTTTAGTCGAAATAAATTCGAAATATACTATTCCCCTCCGCTGAACCTCTAAAATATGCGGTATCTCGAATAAAATGTTATTTCCCTATCAGGCGTCGATGAGAATACCTATATTTTATTCCGTCACTCAAATTTCAAAAACGAGAATCCATAACTCGTAGTTAGTAAAACATTGTGGCTTCTTACATAGACATGTCAAGGTTTTAGCAAATAAATCCTATGGATCTCGAAACTCTTGTTAACTCGAATTTTTTAGCGTTTCTCTTGACTTTCGAGTTGCGATCCCACTGTATTTTGCAAAGGTGATCATATGAATATCAATAATGCGATATATATCAAAAAAGGCTTTATATGAAACTTACTTTGAAAATTTACGATTCCTATACTTTTTTATATAGAAATCTTACGAATGTTTTTATAAGTTAAATATGTTATTAAAATATGCTTAACTGAAGATGATGGTTTTAAATGACTTTCCCGTGCACCTTCCAAAACTAAAATTTCAAGAAACTGCATTGTTCAAAGTAAAGAATGAGCAACTATAAAGTAAAAATTTAAGAGGCTCTCTTAGTTTTAATATACCTACATATATTTTGTTCTTTTAATCAATTTTCATTCTAATCATATCTGAGATAACATGACGTATATTTATTACTTTTATCAAATCAATTTAATAAAATTAATATGACCAGTGAATCAAAAAATAATACATTGCATTAACTTTATATATTGTATTGACTAAACAATGGGTTAAAGAACAATTAAAGAACATTTTTTATGTGTTATTTTATTAGGTACTACAATTACATTATGTATATGCCCTTAACTGGGCTCCTTCGCCTTAGTTAAAGCTCTTTAGTTATATATATAAAAATGACTGATGATATTAAAATATCACAGCATTTTTTTAAACCACTGTATATTCTAATGGAATACAGATACACCATAGACAAAGTTTTAGCAGCCTATACAATACAAACGAGTTTGTATTGCATTATGGGTACATGTGTACAAACATCTTTGGCCAATTAAAAAAATAACAATCGCGAATTTTTGTTTTATTTTGTCTATGGAACATAAGTTATTACTTATTATGATGCAAATAAATAGATACAATACGATATATTACCGACACTGGATTTACGTTCAAAAAGCTGACCTCATTTGGGACAAAGATAGACATTGGACAACATAATTCCAACCATACTTAATAAATATATCAAAAATGTTGCAAGAAAACGCATGTCATATATCCAATTTTGGTAACAATCTTTTCTGCAGTCAGCATATGTGTGAAATGGACACCCGCTTTCATATCTGAATTCACGAACAATATGGCGGAATTACAAAATGCCAATGAGGCTTGCAAATAAGTTATATTTGTCGTCGTAAGAAAATCGCCAAAAATGGCAATTGTAGTGTAAACAGACTTAGTAGATATTGTAAACGGTTATCAAAAACTGTACGTAAATTGACGTTAGCAAAAAAACGAATAATATTAAAAATATATGATTTCCTATAAAACACTAAATGTTAATATGTTAATTATGTTTAATAAAATTATTATTCAATATTTTATAGTAAAGAAATACACCATAAACGCCTGATAATGATGAACCTGTAAATAAAATTACAGCAACTCTGATTTTCTTCTATTCCAAATTTTAAAAACACAGTACATAGTGAATATTAAAGAAATGATTTTAGTTAATTTTAGAACACACAAATCATTACTCGTTTCAGAATTGAACAATTATTTTTGAAAGGAAATAATTATTTTCTTATTAATTGCCAATGGCAAAAATTAACATTGATTATACTATTAAAAGACTTTCGAACCCATAACCTGAGACTACAAAATTATTACTATTAAGTGTAAGTTCTTAATTCATTTACAAAGCATAACATACTCAATAATTTGTGGAGGCAAATCTGAAACCTACCTATTTTTATTCAAGAACTCTATACCTGTACATATGAAATTGATATTTTTCTTACCACTGTGGTGTTTTTAATTCATTAATATAAAACACTGTATATAATAATTAGTATTCAATATAATTATAAATAAATACAAAAACTTATACTACAGTCGTATTTACATTCTCGTACAAAATACAATAGGTATAACTTTGGTGTGGGTTAAATTTCAGAAAACACTCGTTTGACGAGAATGTGAATAAACAACTAGACCCAAAATAAACACCTTTACTACATTGTAGAACTTAAAAAAAAATAAGTTATATTCTTTATAATTCATAATTCGTAACATCATTTAATGGTACTCAAGACTCTAGAATAATTATAAAAGGATAATTCTATTCTGCTAATTAAAGTTGCAAATATAGGTGCAAAGAAAACTAGAATTAAAAACTATAGTCAAATATTTTTTTTATGATACAGCAGACAACAAAGCATGGGTGGTCGCTTCTATGGTAAGAGATCACCGCCAACTACTGTCAACCGCTCCACAATCCGCGATATACTGACTCACTCAGCGAAACACAGTACAAGTACTGTTTCACGCTGGTATTCTGTGATATGTGTCAATTCAGACGAGCCGGCCCAATTACTACGGTAGCATATTGTTCAAAATTTAACTAAATCTTTTGTCAATTCAAACTGGGCGGTATGTGCCTCAATTTTTTTTTATAACAACTCTCTGTCAAATTTACGATAACAATTTTGACAGCTTACTCATGAAGTTTTTTTTATTTTATCTTATTGTTTATGTTTAATGTATGGCTAATCGAACACGTCATACTTACTGTTAAAACTGCCAGTGAAAATACAGATTAAAAAATTAAACAATCTCTACTAGATGTCTATTGAGGGTCTATGTACACATTAATTTAAAAAGAATATAAATTACTTTTTGGTTTCGATATAATAAAAACCATATTACTTAAACTTAAGGGTTACAATATTAATGTTTAATTACGATAGTAAACATGACGTCAAATTTTTTCTTCGGGCGTTGTAATAGGTAATATTTAAGACTGCTGGTGTAAAGTTTATCAATCAAGTACATATTTGTATTCAATAAAGATAAAAAAATGTGATTGAGTATTAAAATCATACTTTATCAATCAAAAACATTAGTTTTATTAACTATAAAATACTTATATTGCTTAATTCAGATGTGAAATGATGTCAAGAATGAATAACACAGCTACTATTGGTACAATATAAGTCAGAGTTCTGCAAAGTGTGTACCGCGGCACACTGTTGGACCTTGGTCGCTAATTGGTGTGCCTCGGAAAAATATTTTTATTTATTTTAAGTATTGAGTAAGGATAAGAAAACACTTGAGTATACATATATATTCACGCAAGTGCATGAGACAGAGGTTTATGTTTCATTGTTTTGGTATTAAATCAACAAATTATCATTAATAATTGAATATGAAATTTCGAAAAGGGCATATCTGAATATTTAAACTTTCCAATGTAAACATTTGCAATGTAATAAACTTTCTAATGTAAGTATAGTATTTAGCAAAATTATTTTGAGTTACATTTTGGAGCATAATAACTCTCGAAAGACACTTAAAAAAAGAAGATATTTAAAAAAAATATACTTCTTATAAATCTCGATAAATATTTCAATATTAACGTTAAAAATTGCATATTTAGTTACATAAGTGATTTTATTTTGTTTGTATGTTATTTATTTGTTATACCTTTAAATAATTATCTTTTCTTACATGTACCTTGACAACAAAAAGTTTGCGAAACATTGACCTAACTGACACTTCATAGAGTTATTTGTGCAGTTTGACATCAGCACCATATTTTGTGCATTTAAATATAAATATATTACTGAATGATTATTTCAAATACTGTAGTTAATGCATTTACTCTTATATAAGATATATAAAAAGAAAAAATAATAATAAGGTACTTCTGTTTGATATTGTAATTTAAAAACACTATTTATTATTTTTTTTAATAATTCAAATTGTTCATGAAATACCAAGTATTTAACTTACATATTTATATAACTGACCAACATTCCTAAGTTTAAAAACCTCAATTGTAAATTGATACTTGAGATATATTCTGGAATATAAGTATTTAAAATTAATAACACAATTTAGAAACTGAAAAGGTACATAACATCAATTAACTTAACATCAATAAATAACAAAATGCTTATTGCATGTAATAAAATAATATGAACCTTTTTTAATGCCAGACTACAAAACAAATTAGAATTGGATAATTAAAATTTCTAATTTTATTTTATTTCACACAAGTCTACTCCAGAAATGATTATGTCTTTAGTAAATTCATAATTTTTTCTATAATGAAAACCCTCTGACTTGATGGCTTCCTTGACCCATCTCTCAGTTACCAAGGAAAAATTTATATGAAGCTAAAAGCAGTAATTGTGAAATAAATATTACAGAAATTTAGGTCGTTAACAAAATTGTAACTGCAAATCTCACCTTCTTGTAATCTGTTACAAAATGGTGCATTTCTTTTTCTTGTTCCTATGATCCAACTTAATGTGAATCCTCTCAGCTTCTTGAAATCTCCTGACAAGTCTCACGAGCTCATGGAAGGCTTGATCTACATTCATACGGGCTTTTGCACTGCATTCAATGTATGGTATCTTTAGTTGGCGAGAAAGAGCCTGTGCTTCATCTAATGTAACCTGAAATTTTTGCAATGATAATTAATACCATACAACATAATAACAAATGTTTCATAGAAAATAGTGTTAATTTGTAAAATTTAAAGGAAAATATACCAAGTATTCTTTTATTTCAGAATTGATAGATGGTCAAGATGAGCTGTTTTATATTTTACAGGTTTTATATTTCTCTAACTTGCCAAAAGAGATACTTACAACTCTTTGGTTTTCCAGATCAGCTTTATTTCCAACCATCAGCATTGGGAACTCATCTCTATCTTTAACTCTCAGGATTTGCTTGTGAAACTTGAACAGTTCATCAAAACTGGCATGATCTGCAACTGAGAACACAAGAAGGAAACCTTCTCCTGACCTCATGTATTGTTCTCGCATTGCACTAAATTCTTCTTGACCAGCAGTATCAAGAACTGAAAATATAAAGTTGCATTAGTGCATAATTAATTAAATTTCTTTGCCATATAAGAAATAAATAACTAGAACATACATAGTATAATGTTACTTACTATCAAGCTTTGCAGGAATATCATCTATAACACACTGTTTAGTGTAACTGTCCTCAATAGTAGGATCATAGTCAGTTACAAAATAACTCTGAAACAGCAAATAAACAAATATCTAAATAAATAAAAATTAAATATTATTGACGTTGTCTTGCCTAAACAGCTTTATTTTTCTTATTAGCAAAACTATTTGAGGTAAATCTAGTATTAACAAGTTAAACATTTGAATTTATCTATAATAACAAGTTTTCCTTAAAAGATGCAAAAATATTCAAGGAATTTCTCACATGTGCAATGATAATGAAAATTATGTAGAAATCTAGTATGAATTCTCATAAGTGGGCGGCGTCTTTACTGCTTTTGCCTTGACAAAAACAGAGGCACCCATTTAGCTATTTATGTCGATGATTTTATACATTCCCCTGGTAGTTTCATACTACTTATTGAGAAATGATAAACCCTTATTATTTTGTACATCAATAAGATTTTTATTGCTTAAAGCAATTGTAAATACACATATATAAATCGAGATTAAGGAATTCAACGTAGGCGGTTAAAATTACCTGTATAAATTGTATTGTAATAGCACTTTTTCCTACACCTCCACCGCCGACAACAACCAGTTTAGAGGTTTGAGCTTGATTTGGTCTATCACCTGGTCGCGACATTTTAAAGTCTATTTAAATGAAATTTATGTTACAGAAGCTCTAAGAAATGCCTATCTATATATTTTATTTTACCATGTAGTTATCAATTTACGAATACTAAGACTATCAAACTAATACAGAATATACATATGACAATTAATATAGACAACAAATATATTTCCCAAAGCAGCAAAAAAAAATCTAATAGCATTATGATTCTATATTTCTCTTCTTTTCTACTTGAATAATGATTTATATCAACATAATGCTTTTACTCAACATTGCTAGTTTGAAGTGTAAACTTTCCAAAGCAATCAAATAAGAGTATCTAACTGTTTTATAAGATTTTTTATTCTGGCTCATGGTAATACTGTGTTCTGTGCTGTGCAATGATTCGTAGTAGACAAATTGACACAAATAAAAAAAAGTAGTCGTAACCGTCTCCGAAATATGCAAGTTTTTATAATTTTAACGTAACTGTGAGTCTTAATATTTAAAATGTTTTCCACCAGCTCTCAAAAAAATTTTTGGACATTTAGTGACGAGAATGAACTAGCATGCCACCGAGAAAAACATAATCTGGAGTTTAGTTCAAAACATGGACAGAACTTAGATGAAAATCAACGATACAATTATTTTCTATCTCCAGAGGAAGAGAGGCTTTTATTAAAGCAGTATGAGCTACATTTAAAAGAATTTTGTAAAAGATTCCAACCGCCTATGCCGAAAGGAGTTATTGGTACCGCGTTTCACTACTTCAAGCGTTTTTACCTGTACAACTCATCAATGGATTACCATCCAAAGGAAATTCTCGCTACATGTGTGTATTTAGCTTGTAAGGTGGAAGAATTTAATGTGTCAATTGGCCAGTTCGTCGCAAATATTAAAGGTGATAGAGAAAAAGCATCTGACATAATTTTAAATAATGAGTTATTACTAATGCAACAATTAAATTATCACTTGACTATTCATAACCCATTTCGACCTGTCGAGGGATTTCTGATTGATATTAAGACTAGATGTTCTCTTGCAAATCCAGAACGCTTGCGTTCAGGCATTGATGAATTCCTTGAAAAAGTGTTTCTTACTGACTCTTGTTTATTGTATGCTCCCTCACAAATAGCGTTAGCAGCTGTATTACATGCAGCTAGTAAAGAACAAGAGAACCTAGATAGCTATGTTACTGATATGCTATTTAGAGATGCAGGGCCTGATAAGTTAGCAGTTTTAATTGAAGCAGTTAGAAAAATTAGATCAATGGTTAAAATGGTTGAGAGCCCACCACGTGAACGAGTCAGAGCTATTGAAAAGAAATTGGATAGGTGTAGAAATCAGGAGAACAACCCAGACAGTGAAATATACAAACGTAGAATGAGAGAAGCTTTAGATGAAGATGATGTCCAGTACACAGGTACTAGTAGAATGTCACTGGATACAAGTGGAGTGTCACAAATATTATCTCCATCAGCATCTTAAATATGTGAATGACTTAATTGTTAATAATATTAGAAAAAAGATTTATATATATATATAGAAAAAGACTACCATGGAAAAAAAGACTTAACATTCTATGATTTATAGAACATAAAAACTGTATAATAAATATCACATGATCATAGAATTTAGATGAAAATGAATTGTAAAGATATATTGTTTATAAAATGTATCAAAATCAATTTTTATAAAAATTAGTACATATTGACTAAGTAATACTAAAATTATTATTTAAGACCATACTTTCTAACTAAATACTCAAATATTTTATGGACATAAGTATTCAATAATAAAACAGTTTGACTTCAATTGCATTTTTTAATAAATGACTATGTTTTGATTATAAATTTTTTTTTTAACTTCTATTGCCTGGACCGCACGCATGACGTTTATCCCAAAGTGTGCAACCGAGAATTCGCCGCAATGTGGCTGCAAAGCTTCGCAGTAGACGGAAGACGAAACTATCGCCCAAATGTTTATCGCGATTTGTGCAATCATTATCTAACTTACACTTACAGCTTAACAGATCAAAATACTACTATTGGGCTACTTTAACCCGTGGGAGACTCATGTTCAAGCATATGGTGACGCACTAATTGGGATTTTCCGAAGTGATACCACGGGCTCACAGAATACTCAGCGTGAAACGGTACATGTATCGTGTTTCGCAGAGTAAGTGAGGATATCGGAGGTCATTAAAATGCCACTTTAAGTGGCGTAAAACGCCGGCAACACATTCAATGCGCGGACTGTGCCGCGGTTGTCCATGGGCGGCGGTGTTCTCTTACCCTCTTATATAGGAGACGCACCTGCTCCGTTGTCGGCTATACTATAAAAAAAATTTATTGTTCCAGAAGTTTAAAAATGCGTGTTCTCTGGAAATTCCGATGCAATATTAGCATTGTAGCTTCGAAATGATTAAGATTTATTTTGTTTGGAAAAACTTTTAAAATTATAAAAAAATTATCCAAATAAAACACCGTAGTGTCATCAACTTATATTTTTACTAGTACTTTTTCACTTCACTTACATAAATATGCATTACCCAAATAAACATTTAGATATTAATGTATACATATTTATTACGTCCCTAGCATATAGGTGATAAAAAAAAATTTCTAGACTGTTACAGTTAATCATTGAAATTACAGATTTATGATTTGTATTTCGTATTTTTACGTAGAAACTTTTATAAATACGTTTATTATTTATTTTTATATCTTTATATTACATTGGGTTTCAAATAATTTTGGTATTCATAATTTTATGGTTCGTTTGAACGTCAAGGGAATGTTTTTCCATAAACAATTATTAGAGACAAAATTCAGTTACATAATTTAAAAATAAAATCAAATTAATCTGACAAATATTTATTGATTAATAACGAAAGTAGGTACATTTTTGATTAAGTAAAAACAATGTTTTATAAATGAAATATGATTTCCTTTTTACAAAAGCTTTATCGTCTGTGAAATTATACTAAAACCTCCTCCTTCAGGGTTTTTGACATATCAGAAGTCTTTCTGCCTCATGCTGCAACGAAAATTCAATAATTAATCAGTACATCCGAAATCTGTTCAAATATGTTTAGCTAAATGTAGAAATTAAGCACGAATAGTTGAATGCAAACTAAGAAATTTAAATGAGAACATTTATTCGATGTTTTATTATTTAATACATTACCTGAATCAGTCGGTAAATATTGACAACCGCTTCTTCGCTTCTGCATGATATTTGGCCAATAGACCTCTTCCCACCCCAACTTGAAGTAAATGTAAGTTGAGCTTCTGTTAAACACAAGCAGGCAGCAATGAATAAAAAGACGAAAAGCTTGTACATTTTGTGGTGTCTATTACTCTTTCAGAATATAGAAAAGTATGATTCTGTAAAATGAATACGGACGTTTTATACCTACCCCTTGAAGCCATAGATTTAATTTTCTCCAAGAAACTGGAAATTAGTAGTAGGAGGTTAGAAAACAATTAGTTGTGTTTTTTCTATATCAGATGGTTCTCAAACTTCCGACTTGCTTTTTATTATTTAGTATATACATATAGTCACATATACTCTATTGATTTAGTTCGAAGGTATTAAAATGTATTAAATTGTTTACCATGATTTTTATTTATATCATACCATCTGTCCATTGAATATTTCCATTGTTTTACATTTAGAAAATAAAACCACATAATCGTTACATTCTCTTAGAAAGTTTCACTGTGAGGATTTATATAAGTATTCAGTGTAAGTTGTGAACCAGTATTTCGAATTTTATTTTATATTTTATTTTCAAAGAATATTCACAAGTTTTATTGTCCGCTACGCGGAAATTTGTCCGACAAACTACACAATTAGAATAATTTCAAAGGTTTCTTTAATATTATAGACTAATGGTATATAAAGGAATGTTCAGTGAACAATTCATTCATTGGACGAGTGACAATGGCATCCCTACGTTTGTTTAAACGTTTGGCAGTCGTATTTCTCTTTGGTGCAGCCAACTTCTTTGTTGCTACGAATGGCCAGCTTACTTTTTCCAGTGGTTGGGGAAAACGTTCTGGTAGTGAGGACGAGATAACAATCAATTTGGATGAGATACAATAACACGCTGTAAGTCACTTTTTCTTCACATTATTTTGCAAGTAGGTAATTTATTTCTTTATTTAGACAAGTTGGGAGATGTAGCAGTCAATGTTTTAATAAAAAGCCACTTTGATTGGTATAATTTTATTAAAACCCCTTCCATCTTTTTCTTATTCAACAGTCCTTTTAACATAGCTAAACATTTACTGATACATCTAAGTGCTTAAATTGTCCTATTTTAAATAGCAGAAACATAGTAAAGTGGCAATATTATGGTAGAGTTTTTCCCGCACTTTTAAACTGCCATGGAGTACTTCCTAATTGATATTGAAATTTTCAGATGATATCCGGAATCCCGAATTTGTAAACGACAAAGGAATGACGCTACCAATTTTTTGTTGCCATTTATTAATTAGATTTTTAATTTTTATGGAAGTATTGGTGATGTTATTTTCATCTAGCTTCATCACAGCCAAAGAATCTATCATAGGGATATAATAATATCTAAAAGAATGAATCAGTTTTGTGTCTACGAAAAATGTATGTCTGTATTACGTAGTGGCTTATTTCAACTAACTTATAATATAAAAGATATTTAATAGTGATATAATATGAGATTACTGTGTAAAATTATGCAAAATGCCGTTAAATTCAGATTAACAGCTCAATATATATTCAGCTTCAATATTTGTTCAAATAAAATTTATATACTAGAGAGTCAACAATTAACGAATGTAAACAAATTAAAGGACGGAAAAATGAGCAAGTCTAAAAACAATTTGAAATGTTTATTCATCAGATAGTGTACGAATTCCGAAATATATATTATAATCATCGCAGCATATATGGGCGTTTTATTTATACTCCTTTCATTGTGATAAATAGATTTTTGTCCATATTTTGTTTATTAAACGAAGGACGTGTTTTATCTTGAAATTCATAGTTTACCTTTTTACCACAAGAACGCTTTGCATGTCTCTAACAAACCCTATCTTTTACTTAAATCTGAACAACGTAAAAAGAATATCTCGTAATGTAATATGAACATTGATTTTTAATTTATTTGCCAAAGTAACCGTTCCATTTTCGCTAACAATATATATTTTTTAACAAACATTCAGATGAATACAATACGTATTATTTCTCGCAAGATAAAGATGTTTGTTTATTACTTGTAACTACACTAATACAAGAGTTATGCTTATATTATTGTAATTTATTTTTAGTCAGATCTTTCAGAATACGAAATCGATAGCTTTTTAAAAGTTAAAGACTTAAACTTAACTTAAAGATAGTAGTATACTAAACTTAATAATATTACTCTAGTTTAAACCTATAATATAACTAATCGCTCGAATAAAATATTCCTAACCTTTCTTCTTTAGAAATTGTAGTGAACGAAAATTGACGAGTTTCCTTCACTGCAACTTATTTCCTTTCAATCCTTGTTAAAATTAAAGTGAAAATGACACATGAAAGAACTCAATCTTTTAGTTAAATGAGCTTTGTGATAAATGT
>DWCF01001904.1:0-27004 GCA_018230265.1 Delias oraia | reverse complement strand
ATCGCTCGACGAACCGACAACCGATGGGGAAGAAAGGTTCTCGAGTGGCGACCGCGTACCGGGAAGCGCAGAGTGGGTCGTCCCGCCACACGATGGAAAGACGATCTCACGAAGGTTGCGGGCAATCGCTGGATCCAGATCGCAACAGGTGGTCGTCTTTGGGGAGGCCTATGTCCAGCAGTGGACTTGAATGGGCTGATGAAGAAGAAGAAGAGATTTGCCAGGGGCGCCCTATATTGCTTATGATAAACTGACCTGTTGAAGACAACGTTCCAACTGCTGATACTTGTTATATTTAATTTGGAATTGTTTTCTATTATCTTCTTCGACCATAATTATATATGACGATTGACGATTTCGTGCACGACCTGAAAATAAATTAAAAACGTTCAAAAATATTCGTCGCTTTGCGTGTACACACCTGGACACTGGATAACCCGGTTGATACATAGGCATATGTATAAAAAAGTAGCCATTTCTTCTCTATACAAATTTGTACTGTGTAAATATTACATTCATATGTGTATGAATGTTTTTTTCTAAAAGGTGGATCGAGTTCTCACAGCGCACTCCGATATAATATAGGTGCGTTATATTTCAAATATAACAGGTGAATAGGTTGTACGGACAACATTACCTTTGCTTTGTATGTAAGAGCGGTATTCTAAAGGAAGATCGAAGCGAATAACAAGCGAGCATTGAGGGATATCCACTCCTTCTTCTATGACACGAGTCGATATCAAACAGTTCAAATCCCTGGAAAAATGACACTTTAGAGAAACTATGCTATGTTTAAGCGTGAAAGAAACCGTGTAAAAATTGTAAATTCTTTACATAAGTATAATATGTAATACATTAATAATAATATATTTAAAAATAATGTATAAAAAATAAAATAGAATAGAAAAAGTTTGTGTCAGTAAAACTTTCTAAGTTTGAAATAATAAAGTCCACTAAAGTAAGAAAAGAGAAACACCTGCCTATTTTTAAATTTCAATAATGCTTGGTGACTGAGTTTCTTTGTGTAGTATTGCTCTCTAGTGTTATTAAATGGGTTTACGTTGAAACCCACAATAAAGTCATGTTTTAAGAAACCGAAAACTTCGGGTTGCACTGCTTTTACAGCTTTTAATAAATTATATAAAATCTTGGAAGTGAATCTCTGTTGTGTGAAGATAATAGCAGACATTTGTTGACCTGAAATGTTGAAAAATTTAGCTTTTGGAGATAATGGCAACAGACAGTTATTACAGTTACATATCCAGATGATAACCAAATGATTTATTTATAGTTTCATTTAAGATTCGAAGACACCCTTATAACAAAAAATATTTTTGAAAGAAAATTTATATCCACGCCAAATGAGAGATACAGACCAAATATATGTATATATTTAACTAATAACCCCCTTTTCGGTTTGTTTAATGATCAGTGAATTAATTAAAAAAAAAGGTATTTGTACATACTTGTATTATTTAAATGTGGATTGTTTTCTCTCAAGATATTTAACAAAAGGTTAAATTTTGGAGATGAATGCTTCACAATTTTCATATACCCTCTTTCGTTTTGCATTTCATCTAATAATAACATTTTTGCCCTGAATAAAGAGAAGTCACTATTAATATTTATTTAAGGTTTAACTACGGAGATAGAATGGCGCAGTATAGATAGCTGATTTAGATTTGTCTTATATACAAAATAAAAAAAATTCCAACATATTTCATAAACTGATGCGTAAGTAAATAATGATTTAAGTACATTTTTAATAGAAATAAATACGAAATTATAAAACTTTAGCTGAAAATAAAACAATCTTCGTATTTCATTAAAATTTCATAAGTGTTAACTCAATTTCAAAAATTATGTCGACCAATTCTGAAGTTTGAACAAAAAGTTCATCAGCCTAGTATTATCAAGCAAGTAAGAACACGGATATTAATCGTGTTATTTAGTATATAATATAGTAGTAGTGAATTAAACCTAATGTATAATTACTCATTGCAGCCTGTTATGGTAAAAGTATACAATATTTCTTCTTCCCTAGAGTGACACCGCCTCTTTAATCGTTCCATAAGAATACAGTAAGCTTTAATACACAAAACACCACCATATGAACCCAACTCTTTAATATGATATAAGATAGACTGCACCATATTTACCACTTCCTTTTGAATCTACAATAATACAAATCGTGAATCTAAAATTATTTTAACAAATACCAAATTGAGGTTCTATTATAATATGTATAGAAAAAATCTAGTCTCACAGAATACTCAACGTGAAACGTTACTTGTACTGTGTTTCGCTGAGTGAGTGAGGATATCAAAGACCCTTAAAAAGTGCCGCTTAAGTGGCGTAAAAAACCGGGCGGCGGTGTTTTCTTACCATATAGAAACCGGTTGTCCGCTATACTATTAAAAAAAGTGAGAATTGTAATTGCGCAAGATTAGTGAGTGAGGATGGCGGAAGCCCTTGAAATTATATCGCCTTAAGATGCGTAAAAAACCGGCAACACAACCAATTCGAATATTAAAATTAAATCACGAATTATTAAAATTTATGCCATACATGATGCATTCTAATTAAGATGAAATACTAACCTTTTTAGAATCAAAAGTTATATCTCGTTGTCCATATTTCAATTTAACGTGTTCGTGGTTCCCTTTTGTCGGCAATTTGAATTGTATAATTAAACTAATTAAGTTCGATAAAATTAGCTGAACTTCCATTTGAATTGGCGTGCAAGATGGTGCACAATAACTTTTCAATATTTCTTTAGGATTTGTTGAATAGCTAAAAAATTAATGTACATATTTACTTAAAATAAATTCAGATTAATACACAACAAAAAGATTAACGAAAAGCTCTGCTATATAACTTTTATATTGTATAGCGTCATAGAAACAAATAAATAAACATAATTAACGTCAAACTTAAGGAAGAGAGAATTTGAAAATAACTAGTGTCCGACAATGTTTCCATCTCAAGTCCTAATTTATACAGAATGAAGAATTTAGGTAAAATGTCCCAAATATTCCAATATATATTATATCCTAGTATTTCAAGGATTTTTATATTAGACCACGTGAGATTTGGTTTCTGCCGAAACTGAAGACACGACCGAACTTTCGGCCAGAACCAGTTTCAGACAGACTCTAAAAAAATTTACAAAACAACTAATGAATGAATAACATCCCTTTGTGTAGTTCAGTAAAACATAAACTTACTTGAAAATCTCTTCGACATTCTCATGAACAGTTGCAATGGCTGCATGAAATGTTATTTCAAGATCCCGTAATGTTTTGTCTACGCTGTCTAACGTCACGTTAGAATTCAGAAGAGTAGCTGTTAAGCCTACAATGTGAACACAAATTAGTTATCAATAAATACATATGATGCGAAACGCAACGTATAGGTTACATCATATAACATAAAATATAAGCTATACTCGTACATCATAATTTCTCCTTATATCATAAATATTTAAAAATTAATAATTTTTCAAATATAATAAATAATTTGACTAAATAAATATGAAGACATACCTATTACACGTGGTTGCTCAACAGATGCTGATTCAAAATGCTTCATAATGAGCCTCATTGGATGATCATCAACTGCTTGGTGGCATTCATCAAATATTATCAAATTTATATTTTCAATCTTAATGTACCTATGAGTGAGCATATCACTTAATATTTGGCAGGTCATGATGATAACCTGAAACATGACAAAAGGTTTTTTGTTTTTTAAAAGGTAGATTTTTTCTTTTTGAATAGCAGTATCTTCATTTCAAGTGCATAACTGGAAAATATTCAATGCATACATTTTTGAATTTGACTCACTTGATATTTTGCAAGTTCATCGTCCCACTTATTTTTGTTCCAATAATCCACTTTATCCTCTCCACTATAAGCACCAACAGTCACTGGACAAAGTCCTTCTATAACAATTTTCTGAAATGACAGGAAAGGATAAAATTAATAATTACTTAAAAAGTAATTAATTTCAATAATAACTTAAATAAAACCTCGAGTTAAATTACTTTTGTTCTTTATAAATTATTAAAATAATTACTATACAAGAAATACTTAAACATATATAAACAATTGATTAAGTAATTAAACTGTATCTACTTTCAAATTAATATTGTATTATATGTACCTGCTGATTAACTAATGGTACAGTATTTACAAGAAAGAATGTCCTTTTGCCTCCCTCTTTCCAGGGCTTCTTACACTGATGCATAAATCTTTGTATTAGACGCCCAGCAATAAATGTTTTTCCTGACCCTAAATCAAATATTTAAATTAATGTATAATGTACTTCTATTTTTTATAATAATGAAATCATTATACTACCTGTAGGTAAATTAATAATGGTATTTTTCCGTACACATATTTCTTCAAGCTGTACTTGATATAATCTCGGTTTTAATGGCGTCTGATTGGACTCCATGACGTACTAAACGTGGTAATAATTTTCACCTATAATAAAAGGTGATGACAATTACACATAATTTCCTCATTTTTTAAATACTATCGGTGGCAAAAGAGCAGGTGGCTCACCTAGACATCCTCAGCCCTTGCGGAGCCGCGGGTGCGTTGCCGGCCCGAAGTTTTTATTTTATAATTGTTATTACATAAAATGTGTGGTCATTTAGATTTAATCAAATGAAATAAATAATTTATATTCATCAAAAAATTAAACAATATTTATGTACTTACTTTTAAAATAAGTATCTTTCAGTAAGAGCACACAGAAAGCAATAACAAATATTTGCAACAAGACACGTCAATTTCGTTCCAAACTCATTCGTTCCAATTTATTCAAAATATAAGTATTTATTGGGAATAAGACTGGTACTATAAAAATAAATGTTATAAAGAATGATAATATCTATCATCACTATGTTAAATATTATTACTTTATAAAATGTTCAGAACTTGTTAAGGCTTAAAAATATCCAATCTGCTAATCTAATCTATTTTTTAAAATAGAGGTATAGACAATAAGTATTCACAGCTTGCTTGAAATCGAACATGCATGTCGTTCGTGATAGTCTATTAAAGGGTTTACCCTTCTATTAAAATATAATTTTTGATTACGATGCGACGTTTCAAATGACAATTTAAATAGAGCATAGACAATCATCGCCTTTAAAAAGTGAATTTACATTTAACCCGAAGTTGTGCAGTGCTTTCATTTAATAACTTCCTTTTCCCACGCATCAATTGAATAAACAGCAGAATAGTTTTCCCCTTTCAAAAAATTATTTTGCTTAGCTTTGGCACTTGTAGGAAAAATCTGTTCTACATTTATTTATCATAGTATTCCCTTATGTTAGTATACTGTGGAGAATCGATACAAATATATTAAATTTAAGATGGAAAAGCAATTTAAAATACAAGATTCCACGTTTTTTAAGGTCAATTCAACTGTAGGCGAATCTATAAAAATAGACTAAGCATGAATAAAGTATAATCCAACATTCCTATTCTTTTTTTAGCATGACTAGTAATATAAATAATACATGTAGCCACGATGTCGTAAAAACACTAGTAAGTGTACTATGTAATATATGTTATATATACAATATAGTTACCCTACAATCTACATGTTAAACCAAGAAATGAGTAATCTGATTTATGGTGAATTTGTTATTTTTTAAGGTAGGCTTTCTCCACAATTGCTTTTGTTATAGTTATCGCTTTTACTTACCCTATAGAACCTAATTTCTCCTCTATCCATATGGAAATGATGTTATTATCTGTATAGTTATCGTTCTATTGACGCTATTGACGCTCATAGGGCACTAAATTAGCACAAATAAAAATTGAATTTCACCAGCAGCGAAAAGGCCAAGCCAAACGTTCACGCCTGTATTGAAGACCAATTAATTGTACTCACTATGCGACTTTTTATTGATGTAGATGTTTTGTATTTGTACAAAATGTCGAGCCTTTAAGAAAAAGGATATTCTCGGGGTCTTGATACACACTAATATCACATCATAACACGATAACACTAACACAGAATACATAGTTTCTCTAATTTTATTTTAATTTGTAAAATACCTTTCGTTAGTATTGAGTCAGTTATCCATAAATATACAAAATAATAAAGTATATATTAATTATATAAATGATATATTTTTTTAGTAATTATAATTATCTGAATTTAAACAAGGATAATAAGAATTGCGATCTTTTAATAATACTGCAGGTGTAGCTCCTATTCGCCTAATGTACATCATTAGGTAACGCGGTCAAAATTTTGCCAGTGTCAGTATTGAGTATAATGATGTTTACATAAATATACCTAGAGATTTTTGTACACCGTTTAATTTAGTAGATACAACATAACTGGCACTGACAAATTTGTGACCATGATAACATAAACCAAAAATAATAATAATACGTATAATTTTAATCTGACACAATACACAATGAACAACTACTTGACAGTTGACACTATAATTTAGTATCATAAGAATATTTAATGACATCACCATTCGTATATTGTTTTTGTTCACTAATCATTACAACCTATATTATACACTCAATATTACCTTTTAATGTATACGTAAACAATTAATCATTATAACTATTAAGTAAACCAATAAAATCTATTTATTTAATTATTCAATAACGAGCTTGTCTTATTAAAAATTTGGAAAAGTGGTATGTTTTTAAGACATTTGAATAGAGGTTGTGTTTGAATAAAAGCAATGCAAATCAAATATGTGTTCTCACAGTCGCGTATATGCCTTTAAAAATTATATTTTAATTGCTATTTATGTATTGCAAATCATTAAGCCAGTTTTACCCGGAGGTAATTTTTAATTGGAAATGGAAATTTCGACTTGCTATTTGATTTATATACATTCATGTATAGGTATTATGGTTGATTTTAGCAAACGATTTACATTTTTATGACGGTTCATCGCCAGCTGATGTAATAGCCGGTGATGTATTTTTCGAGATCTTGGAGCCACATGAGTTAAGATACTCATACAGAATTCGACCAGCAAAAGATTTTGGAGCAACTTTTGTATGTATGATTTTTAACCTTAAAATTTTACTATACAAATATAAAAATATTAATTTTGACTCTTTATTAAAATTTGTGATTGCTTAAACAAATAGAATTGAGAGAAATAGATTTAAACTATAATTTTTTTATGTTTAATATTTATGCTATTGTAATTGCATTTATATTAGAATTATATTTTACAGAATGGCAGCTTTCATATGGAGAAGGCTAGATTAGTGCCAACTGTTCCTATAAATAGTTGTACAGATCTCCACAATCAAGAAGACATTTCTGGAAGTATTGCATTAGCTGAGAGGGGGTAAGTTTCTGATTAAAATTTTGTATTGTGTCTATTATACTGTGTGTATTAAAGCTTAGTACTATTGTTGCAAGTTATCATGAAATTAAACAATGATAATGAAACAAGTGCAGAAAATGTTGGTATGAAATAACATTAGTATAATATTATTTCTATGGTAGATCAAATTAGTAAATTAGAGTTGATCTTTCCACCAACTTCTATTGAACATAGCAAAGTATAATATATTAATTTAATTAATTAATATAATTCTAATATAATTGACCTTATTATATAATGAAAGCATATAATTATTTGTGCTGTTTCAGTGATTGCTCATTTGTATACAAAACTGCCAAAGCACAGGAGGCTGGAGCAAGGGCTATAATAATAACTGAGTCAATTAATAAGTGGGATGATCCCTTGGATCATCTAATAGAAATGGTTGATGATAAGTAAGTGAAGTTGATGAAAAGGGCTATTATGAGAGGAGTTATTGTGTATTTGTGATAAGTATTATTAAGTCATACAGGGGTTCAAGTGAAAGTAGCTAAGTTTTTTGAATTAAGATCAATAGAGATAAAAGTTTTGAGTTTTAGAGCTCATATTGCTAACTGATTTTTTTATAAATTTGTTTATGCATTTTAGAATCTATCTTAGTTTGTTTTTTTTTTGGAAATACTTTAATATTCTTATAACAATTAAGGACATTATTTATATCATACATATATGATATAAGGCTGTAAAAACTTTTTTTTTATTGAAAGGATGGGTGATGTTTTTTGAGGACTTCATTCATATTACATTCTCAGGAAAACTGTTGAGTTATTTCTAATATTTAGTAGTAAATAAATAAATTTGTTAAATATTATACTTAAAATATAGTCTTATATTGTCTTCAGGTTTCATTTTTATTATTGTTTAACTGGCACATAAAGATTTATTAATTAGGAACATGCATTGTTATAAGGATATATTTTTTATTTAATAGTAAACTTTAAATAAGCAAACAAAAATTTATTCTGACTTCTATACAACAAATCTATATCTACTGATTTTATAGAGTTTTTAAATTTATGTTTTTTGTTTTAGGATGGACCTAGATGTCAATATACCTGCAGCTTTCCTACTAGGTCGGAATGGAGCTGCAATTTTAAGGACACTTAGAAAGTTACACATGAACTATGCTATTGTCAACCTTCCTGTAAATATGACCTATGTGCCAATAAGCAAGATGAAACAACCTCCTTGGATAACTTGGTAAATGTTTAGTGTATTATTAACTTATTATGTATCAATTAAAGGTCGCGTGTGCTTTTAAACGTGAGAAAACTCTGAAATCTCCCTGCAAATTTATTCTAATAGTTTAATTGCACATTTTATCAACCCACTATATATATATATGTATTTTTTCTACCCTCAAGCAACAATCACGAAAGAAACAGTTTATTTTAAGGTATACACTATAAAGTTAACATTTCCTTGAGCCTTTTAAAATTTCGTTTAGTCCTTTTTGTCCATTTTCTTTCTATTGCATTACTGAATGTATGCATAACAGATACTTCTGATGCAAGTTAATAATATTGGAATCCAGTACATATGGTGACTTAGATACTAAATATAGTGAATACATGCTGTGTCATTGGATTTTTCCTTTACGTTCACTAAATAGACTTTCAACATTATAGTATTCATCTTTAAAGAGTATGACATATCCTATATCTTACAAAAGAAAATCTAATTGCGCCAATTACGAACCTGAAGTCATTGCTTGCATTCATTTTTTGTTTTCGGTCAGTGGGCTTCATCTTACCATCCTTTACACAATGCAGAATCGATTTGTATTTCAATGCCCACCTCAAACACTTTTTTAAAAGTGTTTGTTTTTTTTCCTTTTGTTTTTTGTCCCAGACTTATGTGATATTATTGTGTTACTTTGAAATTGTGGAAGTTTATTTGTTTATTCTTATTAATTTGATTCAATGTTTTGTTTTTGGTGATCTCCCATCAATTTAACCATTTCAAGAAATCTTGATCCATGACCAAGCCGCCCATAATCATCATCATTTCTGCCGTAAGACGTCCACTGCTGGATATAGGCCTCCCCCTTGGACCTCCATGAATACCTGTCGCAAGCCACCTGCGTTATTTCCACCCATAATATTTATATTTAATCATGCAATTTTTAGTATATCTTTTCTCTTTCGATGTCATTATTCCGATGTTTCCATCATCGCCTCATAAAAGCTCGCGGGTCGTAAGAATGAATAAAGCTGAGCATTTACATGCTAACATTCTTTCCTCACCACTTGCTTCACCTTTTCGATTCTCAGGTTCCGTAGTGTACGTCGTCATTTGTTTTCTATGTCTCTTTAAATTAATATCGGTAATAATACATTGTGTTAAGCCTTTACGTGGTTTCACAGTTTATTTGTTCATTCGATTCTGGTCATACATCCTAAATGTGCGATCTTGATTTTACGAAATAAAGCTGTGTTAGTTCTGATAACTTAAAATTTAAATTCTTTAAAACAAAACTTCCACATTTCATTTTAACTCACTATCTCTTCTTCTGATGTCCGTTTCCGTTTCACACACTTGATGCCGTTTCGAAACAATGACTTTTATACCAAAACCCAGTTGTACCTAAATGCTGTATGTGTATTTATCATCAATATGTTGAAATGTTTGACTGAATGTCGTGTTAGCTCGATTAAATGAAGTTACAATACGGAATCTTGTAAAGCCAAATCAACGAGATAGAACGATGTGAGTAGAAATAATCTTTTTGGTTTGGTTGTTGATTTGGTGACAATATATGATATTTTATACAAGAAAGCTATTTAAATATAACTCTGTGTTGCTAATGTTTTTTTAGTTTCTAAGCATATGTGATATTTCTTGTAATAATAGTTCATAGAAATAGTTACCTTATCAATATACAATTCAAATAAGAACTGACTTGAATTAAAATTGTTTCTGGGATTGGGTACCCTAGAAATACTAGTCCTGTCTATCAATAAATATACTATTAGATCATATTTTACAATTACATTAGAGTTTCTTTTCGTTGTTTTGTCAAAATATCACCTTATTAAAGCTATAATGATTTATAACGCGTCTAAATTTTTTTATTGTTATTTATTAGTGACAATTTTGTTTAAACATCATCTTATTATAAATGTGTGGGTATAAAATAAAGTTGTTTGAAATGTTTCTTGTTTTGTATTTTTTTATACTATCGGTGGCAATCGAGCAGGTGGCTCACCTAAAGCAAGCGGTCCTCCGCCCTTGGATATCCCGAGCCCTTGCAGAGCCGCGGCTGCGTTGCCGGTTTAATTTTGCTTCTGATATTTGAAATATTCTACTTTATAAATCATCACATTCACAAAAGGATTTAATGTCTGTATTGATGTATAATAAATTTGAAAAAGGACTCTATTACACTTTATTCCCTAGCGGACAACGGAGCAGGTGCGTCTCATATATGGTAAGAGGACACCGCCGTCCATGAACAACCGCGCCACAGTGCTAGCATTGGTTGTGTTGCCGGGTTTTTACGCCGCTTAAGTGGCACTTTTAAGGGCTTGCGATATCCTCAGTAACTCTGCGAATCACAGTGCAAGTATCGTTTCGCGCAGAGTATTGTATAGTCCCGTAGTATCGCTTCATACGAGCCGGCCCAATAATGCATCAGCGTGGTTCTCCTACGGGTATTGTTCCTGATTTATAAGTAGGTATTATAAATACTTATATATATTTCTCTTAAATGTGGTAAATTAGTGCAAAGTCAGACCGATGTGATACCGAACCAGGTTCGGGAGCCGTGACCATTAAGATGTCATTTACACGAGGGCAATTCATGAGACAAACAGGAATCGTGTAAACGGAGATAATAGACTGCATTAGTATGTCCTTCATCGTCGGCCTATTCTATATATTCTATAAGTCCACTGCTGGACATAGGCTTCCACCAAAGACGCCCAACCTGTTACGATCTTGAGCGATCTGGGTCCAGCGGTTGCCCGCGACCTTCGTGAGATCGTCATTCCATCGAAATACTGTCTTTAGGCCAATAATAAAGCCAGTCCAATGCAATAGAATAATTTCAAATTATTATCTTAGTGGATTGTCTCATAATTTGGCCTCGAGTAAATGACGCCTAAGTTAAAACAGTTTTATCTATTGAAACAAAAACAATAATAGAATGGCGCATTTGCGTGTGTGCTCAACGGCATGCGATCGAGCTATTACGGTATGATTCCTAGAACGCGCCTCGAGTATTTCATTAGTGCTTTAATTGTACAGTTATATAAACTCTAAAATTTAAAAATGATCTTGTAAAATTTTATCTAATAGAAATATAAAATTCTCATGTCGCTATATTTCTAGTTAAGCTCCTCCGATATGACTAGACCGATTCTCATGAAATTTTGTGTATTGGGTAGGTCTGAGAATCGGATAACATCTAATTTTCACCTCCCTAAATGATAACGGTAGTCCCCCCTATTTTTTTCTTTATGATGTGGTTTTAAAAATTACATTATATCACTAATTTTTTACTATTTCTTCAACCAAATAGAACTGATATATATGACGAGACAACGTTTGCAGGTGTCAGATAACTTATAGGTATATATATTATAAAATACACTTTGATAGTCATTTACACATAACAAAAGTTATAAAATGTAATGTTAATGAAAACAGGTACCTACATTTAATTTTTTATATAATACTAATAATTTTGTCCAAAAAATAAAATAAAAAATACTAGGTTTGATTAATCAATTCTTATCACCAGGAGTGTAAAAAATTGATTGTAGCCGATTCTGTGAGTTACTGAATACGCATATTAAGTTTCGTGAAAATCAGTAAAGCCGTTTCGGAGGAGTACGGTAACTAACATTATGACATGGAAATTTTATATATTAGATTAAACACTTGTCAATGCGTTTAGTATACAAGTAGGTACTTGTACGTTGTACTTATTTAGATAGATTGACAATCATAAAATTGTTAAAATTAGGCGAGTTAGTAACCAAAAAATGTCTCTATGGCATGTGCATAGTCTAGCCCCCTAACTTTTTTTCGAAATCTTTTTGATTACTATATCACGTGATCACATTAAATGCATAGAAAAATACATAATTTGTAGTTATTTACTTATTTGCATACGTAGATAATATGAATTAGGTAATCTTAGTTTAAAAAAGTTATTCAGTTAATTTTAGTTTTATTCATTTCAATTATTTTATGGTACTTTTTTAGTTATTTAGTTATAAAAGCTACATAAAACTCTTAGTAATAGTAGTAAATGAAAAGGTTCAAAGTATGCAATGTTGTGGAGGTGCGGTGTGGGGTTGCGTCTAAATGCGTAAAAAATTCAACACTCGCCGTCCGAACTTACTAGGTATTATCTGAATTACGCTGTTGCAGCATGTACTAAGTCGTAAGAGCTGTAAATAATGTATAATATTATACAATTCTAATAATATTTTTAATATGCCCGAAGTTACTTAAGTCACAATAAGATGCACATATTCAATCGCTGAAACGAAATATCTTCTTTGCACATGCAAAAACTGCAGGAAGATGGTTTTTATTTGGATTGAAAATCAAATCATTTATTTCAGTATGAAATACGGCGTAACATAATTTATAGACTAACCGGAACCAACTTACTCTCTGTTGGTGGACTGACTGACTAGTGATATTTAAAAAAATGTTTTATAACATATATATATTAACAATTTATTTGCAATAGTTTTTACTATTTAATAATTATTACAAATAGCAATAGATATTACTTCATAATATTACATATAATTCTAACTTGTCCTAACCTGTTTACCAGAGAGGGACTTTTTTTATCTACTACTAAAAATACCATCATATTAATTACGAGTGAAATTTTTCATTAATAAAGATATGATATGCCATGTATATATTATATAAAACCGCCATTTTATTTGGAGCATAAAATTAACTAGGCTTAAATTGTCAACGTGATATCACAGCCTATTACTGCTGGCATTTACGAGGTACCTTTCTGAACAACTATATACTTAATTTAAAATATATTGTATGTGGAAGTGAGTTACTACGCCTTAGCGCTGTCGCCAGAAATGTTCTATATGTATCAATGGATGAAGGCTTTTTGTTATGCTAGTAACTAATTTATACATAAATACGTACGTTTTTTTTATTGTAAAGCGGAAAACGGAGCAGGTGGGTCTCTAATATGGTATGAGAACACCGCCGCTCATGAACAACCACGCCACAGTCCGCGCATTGGTTGTGTTGCCGAATTTTTACGCCTTAAGGGGCACTTTTAAGGGCCTCTGATATCCTCATTCACTCTGCAAAAAATAGTACAAGTATCGTTTTACGTTGAGTATTCTGTGAGCCCGTGGTATCACTTTGGACGAGCCGGCCCAATTTGTGCGTCCGCATATGCTTTAGCATGACTCTCCCACGAGTGCGACAGTATTAAGACACGCGCCTGGCTACTGTCAAGCCCTTCCAGAGACCGTACAAATTATAAATTAATTTATAATTGTCCGGAACGGGATACGAACCCGATACCTCTGGCTTCATGGTAGACCTATTAGACCACTTAGGCACGAGGCTTATTTTCTTTAAAGAGATATCTGTAACGGACTCTTTGTGAGTATAGACTGTTCGATCTGTGTGGTAGTAAACTAACATTAAATAAACTAGGCTATTTTTATGAAAATGTTTGCAAACGAACGGGAAGCTCACCTAGGATAAGTGTTCTTTCGCCCCCGGACACCCCTAGCCCTTGCAGAGCAACGGGTGCGTTGCCGGGATTAACATGTGGTCAGCATGTTCGAATTATTAGTTAAAAATTAAAAATGCATATAAACGTACCGTGTAGGTAAATTCAATAAACACGTAAGAAACGATCGATAGTGAACAAAAAACATGCGGGCTCATTGCGTATGCGCATAGATAGTTATTTAAATGAGTATTCCTTAAATGAACATATTGAGCACTCATTTAGCACAGCGGAAGTCGATAAGATCGATAGTTATGTTGAGTTGAAACTAGTGATGGTAGGGAGATACCTATTTCACCTGTGGGAGAGCCATGCTGAAGCATATGCTGATGCACTAATTGGGCCGGCTCGTCTGAAGTGATACCACGGCCTCACATAATATTCAGCGTGAAACGGTACTTGTACTGTGTTTCTCAGAGTGAGTGAGGAATTCGGAGGCTCTTAAAAATGCCGCGTAAGCAGCGTAAAAAGCCAGCATCACAACCAATGCGCGGGCTGTGGCGCGATTGTCCATGTGCGGCGGTGTTCTCTTACCATATTTCTCTTACCTGCTCCGTTTACCGCTATAGAATAAAAAAAACATACTAGGTAGGTACATGTCAAATTAGCGTTTTGTATCTCTCCTATTGTATATCTCCTGATTCGTAGATAATATAATTTTGAACTTATACAAATATTTAGTCATGTATTTGTGTGTCGAATACCGTAATTCATTATTTTTTTGTGTTACTCAAAAATCTTGAATGAGTACGGCATACGGCACAGCATTTATGATAAATTTGTTTTAATTCATTTGAACTAAATAGAAAAGAGTAACTAACTATAACTTCTTAACTGATGAAGAATACATTTCCGATAGGGCAGTGCAAAGCGCGTTCAAAGGTTTTATTAATTCCCGTCTAAATAACCATTTTAGTCAAGGAAAATCGTACATAATTTTAATAAATAAGTAAAAAAAATTACTTCATGTTCCCATCATACGATTTTTTCCCTCATAAATACGCAAATTTCATTCATCATCGTCAGCCTATCAATTTCACTCCTGGACATAGGCCTCCCCCAAAGACGAGCGATCTGGGTCCAGCGGTTGCCCGCGACCTTCGTGAGATCGTCTTACCATCGCGTGGCAGGACGATTTCATTAAAATTACCTAATTTTAAATTAAGGGCAAATTTATAGTATGTCGGCACTAATTGTAGTCACCACAAAGCAGATGGAATATATACTAAGACTCGTAGTCCTATACGGAAATAAACAGCAATATAGCTGAAGTAGCTAGATATCTGATGCATGAGCTTTGTCATACATATCAGATTTTGGCCCATGTATTTAAACGGCGTACAATGCTTTACGCCCGTCGATTTCTACTGCGAACAATGTTTATGTAAAAAAAAACGTTCCACGCTTGGTCAGCCAAGGGAGGCCGATACGGCGTGTGCACTGTGCTCTATGCACGCTAGCTCAGATGCGCAGATTGGGTTGCGCTTGCGGCATAAAGATAATTCAACCACTTTTTAAAAAGGAGACCGTTTTGTTCATCAGAGCTTAGCTTTAGACGTATGGTCATATGAACAGTTTGCAGATTTTGCATTGAGGATGTCGCAGAGAGAAATTACAAAATTATTACACACGGACTTGCTAATATCAGAAAAACAAATCTAATTCAGATTGAAATTGCTCTAATTAGTGTCAGTGAGATGTGAAGCCATTTGCATATGAATTCTAATTGTTACTATTAGCGGCTTGAGTACCTAAGACATATTAAAACATTTTATTACACAAGTAGTAAACTATGATCATTTAAAATTTATTTTATTTGAAATAAAATATACGACATTTTTAAAAGAGTATGTAAAACTTTATGAGTCATGGTACATAAAAAACCAAAGATATTTATGTATTATATTCTAAAAACCATAACGATCTGCTCATTGAAACAAAGGCGCATAGTTCCAGATCATTGCTCCTTAACAAAGAACAATAAACCATTAATCGGAAGACAGTTTATTGTTCCGTAACAGGACATTTGACAAACATATTGTTAGTGCTACGGAAATTATTGTGCTTCTATTGGTACTTCACCAGCCATGTAGAACTAAAGGCTTTAAATACCAAAGTAAAGTACAAAAAATGACAATTTTGTCGAAAATATTGTTTTGTAACGAATGCTTTTAGCAATTAAAAGGGTTTATATCCTCTTAGGAATAGTCTATTCTTTTTTTGAGGGCTATTAGTTGTAACTGTGGGAAATAAATGTGAATAGTCTAATTCCACCAATAGTTGTTGAAATTTATTGATAGAAAGTATAAAGAAACAATACTTATTAATTTGTTGGAAATTATAAAATTTAGAAACACTCATTTCATTCTTAAATCTTTCGGGTCCAGAAAGCTCATTTATTTGCTACAATACAGTTGGTATTAACATAAATGGTAGAAGAAATAAATAGATTATCCCATACCAACGTAGAAATATACGTGTAAAATTTACTTTATAAAATAAGGTAATTGAAATATTAGAATAATTTAATTTGTATTACTATTATATCTTCCATATCTAGCTGATTTATTAAATACCTTGTAATAAAAATACTATACTATGTGGATTCTAGTTGTTTCTTTTCAATTGAGTTAATAAGTGAAACTAGGGCCATTGCTGTATCGACTTTACCACCGCACTTGTCAAAACACGTGCACTACGCATGCGTCCCGTTTGACAACACAGCACGCCTCGTTATTACCGCACCGCGTATTTATTAGCACGTAAACTAATAATTATAATTCTCTTATAGTTATCTTAACATGGACAATTAGTGTTCTCAATAAGTAATCTTCAATTTTGCAACAAAATTGAGACTTGGACTATTATTATCTTTAACTCCGAACATTTGCATCGTGTTTGTGTTGCATTTTTGTGTAAATGTTGCGGTAAATATGGACATGGAAGGTGTTTATGGACATAACTACGTTCAAAGTGGTGGTGTTCGGTTGTAACCACGAAAGTGAAATGAATGTGAACTAAGAACAATTAAAACAAACATTTAGTTTAATGAAATAACAAAATACATATCAATTACGTGCCTATATCAGATAATTATCACTTCCCTATAGATTATTACCTTTACATTATTTGAAAACGAATGATAACTATTTTTCACAATTTCTAGTTCAATGTTTTTAAGACAAGCAGATGTATTTAAATTTGGTAAGTCATTTGTATTTAATATTTGTAATTCTCAACCATTTAAAGTAATATATTGCTTATACATAATATTGCATCATGTTTTTTAGCAATCAAATAAATAAAAACTCATGCAAAATTCAAAAAGGAAATTTTTATAGCTTAATTTAGACATTTTAACAAAATGCATTATTAAAATATTACCTTCAAATATGTCTAGGGTTATCTACTTCACCGAGAACTTTCATTTGTATTGTATAGGATAGATGGCACTATTCTCAATTTGCAATTATACTTAACTTTTTAAGTTATTTGCTTCGCTCTTAACTTAAAGAATTGATTTCTTTACTATATTTTTTTATTTTGCACTATTAAAGTATATTCTATTGAGGTTTAGTTAATTGCGATTTCAGAAGTATTTCATAATATTTTATAATATTGAATGCAAGTCTTCATTGGGTTAGGTTAGGTAGTTATATCTACATTTTATACCTTGTTAAAAATAATTACGGGCAAATATTACTAATTCTCTTTACAATTTTGTATAAAAATGTAAACAAAGCATTATCGCAGAAAATAAATAACTACTATTTGTAAAAAGACAGGTACAAAATAGAAAAGACATTAGCATCTATTTGCCTACATATTTCCTTCACAAAGTGATAACTTGTGCAAACCAACGGAAAGCCAAATAAAGGTGTGTTAAGCTAAAATTACATTTTTCCGTGACTCAGCATTTGTACAAAGTTGAAGTTTATATGAAAAATGGAAGTAACCCTTGCTGTTTAAATAAAAAAAGTTTGAGGTTTTGTTTTAATGGTGGAAAATATCTCACAATTACATAGGATAGAATTTTTTTGGACTGTATTTAACGCTTGTGTTAACATTTAAATTAGTTTGGACGACTTTAACGGTACAAAGTTGGTATTGTTCATACATAATGCGTATAGTACTTAATAGTTAATAGCGGATGCGCGAAGCCAGCCATAACACAGCGACCTAATCCAAAAGTTGCGCATATCACACTTAGCAACTCAATACCGTGATAGAGTCACGGTATTTTGTTGTATGTATAGAGAATGAGTCCTTAAATTATCGTAGATCTTTACTTAATTTCACGATAGGGTAAACTATTTTTTTTTTGTAGTTTTCTTTAATAATTCTTCGGATCGAAAGTAGGTATCTATTAAATTAAGATTACAAACAAATTTCAAAATCACCGGTGGGAAAAACTAGCTGACACATATGCGGATGCACTAATTACGCCGAAGTGATACTACGGGCTCACAGAATACTCAACGTGAAGTAGTTGTACTTGAAACGGTGCCGATACTGTATTTCGCTGAGTGAGTGAGGATAACGAAGGCCCTTAAAATGCCGGAAACATAATCAATGCGCGGACTGTGACGTAGTTGTCCCTGGGCGGCGGTGTTCTCTTACCATATAGGAGACCCATCTGCTGCGTTGTCCGCTGTACTATAAAAAAACCTCAAATCGTATTGCGACAACAACATCAAAACATTATAATGGTGCTTTGATTGAGATATTTAAAATGTTACTTTAATTTCAATATGAGAATTTTCAAAATGTTGCTGCTTATATGTACCTAGGTGACAAATTTGATATTGTTACGTACCAAAGATGCCTACTGTTTATAATTTGGGAACGTTTAAACTTTGCGTACCTACTTCATACCCAAGTCCGTAATTTTTTTAGTTTATTGAATTCATAATTAAAATATTTATTTAAACAAAATGAATACTAAAGTTAATATTAAAATGGGCCAACCGACACAAAAATAACGCAATGCAATGAGCCTTACACAATAGATCAATGTGTCGGACGCGATTTCATATCCTGTGCGCGGGCGCCGACCCGTGAGCCAATTTCCGTCGGTAATACTGCGCCAATTGTTGCGAATTATTAGATTTTTTTCAAGGTTTCATGTAAATAAACTCGAATTATATTATTATCAAATGTTTAATAACGATTAATGAATATATGTCGCAATATTTGTTGATGATATATTTTTTTTTATTTCGTTTGATTATATAGTACATTGCCTATGTAACGTAACAATTGTATGATTACGTAACAACTTACAATTGTTTCTATGGTTATAATTGTTACTTACATTGGAGCATTGAATGGCTTAACTGATAGTTGGTACAAGTAACAAAATTAAACGATGTTATCATATTATGTTATTGTCATATCTGTTTTATACAGAGAGTTTTTTAATCGCATACAGAAAATATGACGTATTAAAAAGAGCATTTCTTTTTAAAACAGAGACAGCTGTATTTCTTTTCAGCGTCACGAATACAAAGCAATAGAGTCACGACAAATAAACACATTGTACGTGTTCTCTGAAATACAGTACTTATAAATATAGTGGACTAGTAAGTTTTCTAACGGACGGCAAAATGTGACATTGTAGTATTATATACTGTGCGTGAGTCACGCATTTCTTTTGTGCTTACCAAAAGTCATTCCTTTATTAATTTAATATTGCGTGTGGAAAGTTTTATGTCATACTGAAATTAATTAAATACTGAGACAGTTTTTATGTTATAAGATATAATTATTTTCAATATTTACAAGATATTCTCTTTTCATCTTATTAAGTTATGGTGAGAGGACTTTTGAATTCTTTCAGAATTCAGGTCAAACGATGTTATAACAAAGAAATATCATAAAGATAACGCCTAAGAACAAAATAGCACTAATATTAACTTTATAAATATCACCACATTTCATTACATTCACTTCTATCAATATTACAATATCAAGACAATAGGAATATAACAATATAATAACAAGATATGTATGTATGTGATTATTATTTTATATGTGATTACTAATTAGTTACGTCGGATATCCTCACCGTTTGGTAATGTAAGGACCGCCTTGAGCCTTTATGAACCAGTAATGTGTTACTAGTAGTAATAAGATTTTACGGACTACGAACCACCAGAAGTGATTATGCGTATTGGTTAATTTAACGTAAAATAAAATAATTTAATTAACAGTTTTTAAAATAATCAATTTAAAACCAAATTAAGTTCTTTTTATTTGAATTCATTTCTTTGAAATGAAAGCAAAGCTCTCTCGTGGGAGAACCATGCTGAAGCATATGCTGACGCACTAATTGGGCCGGCTCATCCGAAGTGATACCACGAGCTCACAGAATACTCAGCGTGAAACGGCACTTGTACTGTGTTTCGCAGAGTGAGTGAGGATATCGGAGGCCCTTAAAAAGCTACTTAAGTTACGAAAAAAGCCGGCAACAAACTACTGCGGGGATTATAGCGCGGTTATCCATGGGTGGCGATGTTCTCTTACTATATAGTAGACCCACCTCCTCCGTTGTCTGCTATAATTTAAAAAAAATTGACATAATGAAATTGTATTTCCAAATTCTCTAATAGTATTAGATTTTATAGATGTAATATTTGTTAGCTTAGTACACAGTTTTCTTTTTAAAAAATTTTTAGTACTTACTAATGCATTAAGTTAACCTTATAAATTTATTTTTGACTATTAAATAAATAATATTTTATCAAAAACCTATTATATATATTATATTGTATAATTAGTATATTATTAGTAGCAAATCCTTTTTGATTATATTTATAGATACGTGATATGAATTTTTTAAATCCAATGTTTACAGCCTTTACATTTTTACATTTACAATATAAGCTGAGAAACCGTCTATACGTCTTAAATAAAATAGCTTTGTGCGTAACATTCTGCTATTGCAGTCAGCTTAGAACCAACAAACTCATAAAACATACATACTATTGTATAGTGAATACGGCGCCTTACCGGCGTGTTGTGGGGCGCGTTGCCATGGCAACCACCCTCAGTCCTCCCTCTCAGCTGACCCGACGACCTCCAGTGTGGAGTTACATTGACAATGTTATGGGGCTTGCACGATCTTAACTCTTTCTGAGCTTTTCAAATACCCTTGTCTACACGAGATCGCATGGTTCCTTTATAAATTTCTGTGTAAAACCATATATGTTTATCTTAACACGCTAGATGGAGCTAAAAAATAACGAATAACTAAAGCAACTTTAATTTATTAGTTTTATATTCATTACTAAGCTACTTTTATAACATTATAATAAATTATTGTAATTATAAAATGCATTTTAACATAATTTTAATTTATAACCGTTAACTTTTTAAATATAGCAAACATTTGATTCGTCGAGCGAAAATATAAATAAAGTAGATGAAAAAGATGCCCTGGTAAAATAAATTCTCAAAATTGTACAAATAATTGAGATTATTGATTAGAAAGACGTCTATCTATCTATTTCACTATATGAGTATCTAAAATTTCTCTCCCATAAATATAGTCTTTGTTAAAACTGAAGATTAAAAACATGAAGAAACTCATTAGTGGATAGCATTGTTTCCTTCGACCTTTAATACAAAAGGCTAATTGCTTTTTAACAACAGCTGATATGGGTCTGAATGTCACCCCTGCGATTAAGTTGTCTTTGTATACCTCGATGAAACAATAAGCAAATTAAGCCGGCCTATTATTGCAATTGAAATGATTCTCTGTTTTATATTCCAAAAAGATGAATTTTCTGTTTTACGTTTTAAAACGGAGAGCCAACAAATGCCTTGATGTATATGGCGAGAACGGAAAAAGAATATTCCCTAGAATAGGAAACTGTTTTTTGTAGAAAAACGCCCCGAGGTGTTATGGTTATTTATAGCTCACTTCGTCGCCCTTGAATTAAGTTCTTATCGAAATAATATTCTCAATATTTTTTTGAAATTAATATATAAAAAAATAGCTAGTCATTATAGAAATTTATATAAATATTCTTAATTTTATAATAGTAATAAGAAAGCTACACATTACTCCTGAAAGGTTAAAAAATAGCGTGTCACACGCACCTAAAGGTACCTTTTTTTATAGCGGGCAAAGGGGCAGAGGGGTGTCCCCTGTTGTTATGAGCTCTCCGCCGCGCGTCGACAACCGCTGCGCAATCCGTATGTTGGTTGTGTTGTCGGCTTTCTGTGCCGCTAGCGACACCTATTACAAGTACTATTTTAGGCTGCTATTCTGTGAGCCCGTGGTATCGCTCTGGACGATTCAGCCCAGTTAGTAGGTCAGCACTTGCTTCAGCATAAGTCTCCCGAGGGAGACAGTGATAAGAGACTCGCTCGATCATTTAAAAGCACTTCCAAAGACCAACTACAATTTATAACTGAAATAATAAAATATTTTCCGACCACTAATCGAACCTGGTACCTATAGCGCTACGTTAGCTTACAAGACTTTTAAGCTAGGAGACTTTCACTTATTGTATGTCAATTAATATTTAAATATAATTTTATTATAATTGATACGACGGCATTATAAAGTGATAAATATAAACTAAGAATTTCCATGTCGTAGAGGGAGTAACATAATCACTTTTCATAATTTGTAGCAGCAAATCTCACATGTCGCAGATCAAAGGCATAATTATAAGGCGAGTAACTCGTTTTTATGCAAATTATACTTCGATGTTGAGTTCGCATATCTAACAAGCCTTTCTAGGGGTAGATGAAATTTTTCTGTACTATGTCATACCATATCATTTGATAAAGAAATTGTTCTATTTGTCTTTTTCAAATTAAGGATGTCAGTATTAATAATTAACACATGGGTGTAGATAGTTTTGAGAAAAAGTCCGCAGCTTTTCAGACGTCGTTATTAAGTGACAACACATTATCAGGACGTAAAAACGCCAAATATGAAAGCATTAATGAACCGTCCTCAGTATTGTTGCGCGAAACGTATTACGAACATTATCCTGCAATGCGTCTGTTTTTGACATTTATCATCACGCGGACGGCAGCCTCGTGGCTTAATAGGCTTTTTGGAACATTACCAAGCTACCTATATTGTGTGCCACACAGGGGAGATGCAGGCTATAAGGAAATAGTGAGAAGTTGTATCATTTTATTCCGGTTAAACTTTTCGACACATTTAATGGCCTAGAGTTCAGTACATTTATTCTTTTGTTTTTAAGAAAGAAATATCTTCACGGAAGTGATGAAATATTGAAACTGAACTGAATGCCCATAGTCGCAAGATAATATATCAAATAGGCGCATTTTTCACATGCGCAATATTATCTTTAATTGGAACAAATAAAGCTCTTTGTTTTAATTAATATTGCGATTGTCGTCATAATTTGATAATATTCATAAAATATCAATAAGCATTTAATCCTTCTACGTCGTAGCAATGGAATAAGATCTACGACAGAGGCTACGCGTTTTGAGGCTAGAGCCTAAAATAAGAATTTTACACAATGTTAATTAAATGACATTATATTTGAAATAATGCTGGACGAAAAATAAATGAAATGGATATTTTGAATTTTATTATTTAATTAATATTATGATGTTATTAATACAGAAAACACGCTCAAACGTTAATGGCATTCTTAAGTGAGAAAAGCGTAAAGTTGTTTTTTTGTACCTACTTACTTTCTTGTAACACAAGTCGAGTTATTCTTACAGTTCTTATAACACAAAGGAATTTAATAAAAACATTGTTTTTGAAACTTTATCAGGATAGAGTATACACAAATTCCTCGCGTAATTTTATGCAGTGAGTTTTTAGAAATGTAAAAATAAATAAAAGAATTACTATTATTATTTGATAACATTATAATATATTTTATTATTTATTTATATTAATTAACGCTTCAAATCTTTCATTATTGTTTTAAACTCTAGATAGTAAATAGATTATTAATTGGTCCGATGTGATACCACGAGATCACAGAAAACTCAACTTGAAATGGTACTTCTATGGTAAGGTGTCTTGAATGGTTTGTCGCTGAGTGAGTGAGGATATCGGAAGCCCTTAAAAATCCCGCTTAAGCGGCATAACAAGCTGGCAACACAACCAATACACGGACTGTGGCGCGGTTGACCATGGCTGTCGCTGTTCTCTTACTATATAGAAGACCCACCTGCTCCGTTGACCGCTATACCATAAAAAATTATATAATAAGTTGAAGATAGTAGTTTGTCTCATAAGCATAAGTTTATGTTATATAACCTTAAAACAAAAGAAAACATTATTCTAATTAATGAATGAATCTTACCTGAATATTTGAGTCACAACGAATCAAATCACGGACTGCTGACGTATATTTCACCCTTTTGACAATATTATGTACATTTGCAACGCGTAGCGATACGGGCACGGCACAATTTCCATTAACCCGAACCAATATAGGAAAGCCCGAAAATCCCTTTTCAATAACTCGACTTCGATACTTAACTTCCTAGGAATAAGAGTTAATGTTACGAATAGAAACATTCTTTTGCGACAACAAACATTAGTCGCACAGTGCCGCACCCATGTAACACATATCCTATTAGCAAAAGACGGTATCTTACTGCAATTAGCTTCAGGTTTTAAGGAGTAATAGGGGATTGAATTTCAATGTAACAAAACCAAAAGATCTTGCGAACAAACAAACAGTTCTCATTTTGTGAGAGAAATAAAAATTATTATTTATTAAATTTTCGAGTCTTAAAGATCCTCGTATTTAATTTAGTTAACAGCATTAAAGTAAAAATAATATCAGCAATTAATACGAGATATTAGATACTTTTGGATCAGCTTGGCTCTGGCGTTTCGTAGAGATGTTGGTTCACTTAGCATCTTCTGTCGCATTCATCACGTGGAATGTTGAGAGGAGCTGTTTGGATAAATACCTGCTGCTGAATTTTAATATCGCTTCATTGTTTGTCGTCTCACAACTGAGCGTTTTTTTAATGCATTTAGTGCCATGTACCACCACTCAGTGAAATCAGCTGCCAGAAAAGGTATTTCCAAACCAATACGACTTAGGGACCTTCAAGATAAGAGCGTATATATTCCGTAAAGGCAAACAACACACCCGCGGATCTGCAAGGGCTCGGAATGTCCATGGGCGGAGGACCGCTTATCCTAGATGAGCCTCCTACTCGTTTACCACCATTTCCATAAAAAACTCACAAAAGTTTTTGTAAACGAAATCTTGTTATTAAATTTACAATAAATAATTCACTATTATATAGTAAGCAGTGCTTATCATTCACTACGCGTTGCAATATCTTAACAGAACTCGATGAAATCTAAAAGATTTCGAAATATATAGTTATCTGTAAGTTTTTGCAGCGCTAATAATAATAAGTAGGCAAGGAAATAATGAATAAAGAAGTAAGTTAATTTGAAAAAGTACCTAATGAACGATCGTATATATAAGTATCGTTGTGATTTTATCTAAACAGGTGTGACCAATTAAGTAGGTACGTGTCATGTCGGGACTCCACACTCCACAGTCAAATTAGGGCATGTCTGCTTATCCCGAGCGAGCAGTGGGTCGGATAATTATTTATTAAAATTGTTGCCATAGCAGCTGTGAGTGCCTCATGTGTTATAGCTGCTGTGATATTCTCTCCGCATTTGCTATTCTCTAATCTCTAGTACGGATTTATGGGGCATGATTTACTTGGGTATCCTGGGTATTACGAATGATGAACAAAGGATAAATTTTATAGTAATAACAGAAACTCATTTCTCATCGCGAATAATAGGATTATCACTTGGAGAGGAATCTTTTTCTTGTCATAAAACACGCCGATAACGTGGTGTGAAGAGAGCGTCTTAAATTTAATCTCTTAGCAGACAGAGCACGTCACGTAAACTGAAAGAAAAGTAAAAGCCCTTAAATAAGAGAATGAAAAACGAACGTACAACTCGTACAACTCACACGATAAGCGTTTTAATCTGGTAAAGTGTTCCCAGAGTTTTGGCTGGGCTGCGCGTTGCAAAGAATTCTATTCACTAAAGCCTTTTAAAGCTTAAACATTAATATAAAATAAATTTATAGCAGGAATTGCGCTTCTACGATGCTGCAACGCGTTATAAATAATTATATTAATGCTATACAGCTGAAGCGAAAGAATAGTTGAAAAGTATTACCACAGAACACAAGCCTAAATATAACTCCAAAAAGAAAGCCTTTAATGTATGTAGGAAAAGGGTTAAAGTTTCGATATTTTTGGGATTTAATTATCTTCTTGGCTATCGAGTTTGGGTGAGGGCGTCGTGATTGACACGGCACACTGCATAGCCACACGTGAACACAACCTATGCATCAGAAATTCAATTATAAAATTTGGCCTATCCTCGTTGCGCTGTTTAAAATTAACTGAGTGCCAACAGTTTGGCTTCGTAACCTGGGTGCATTACATTAATTTCCAGCTGAAAGCTGGGGCATTAATTTGCGCCTGGCTCCAGGGAAAACCACAAAATACTAGTTCCGTTGTTATTCATAATAAAACCGTTGCAAGCCGCTAAGTGCTTCAACATCTGGGTATAACCCGAATTGTCTTACAGTGAGGAATACCGTGAAATGTTATACCGCCCCTCTGATGACCTCAGCATCCCTAACAGATACTGCGAAAGATTTTCTTAAAATAACTACGACATAATTGAGTGTTAAAATAATATTATGTTTTGTTATGTTAAGTACGAAGTTTCTTGAGACAATTTGTTGACTCAATGCAGGTGTTTGTAAATTTGAGATATCATCATCATCAGCCCATTCAAGTCCACTGCTGGACATAGGCCTCCCCTAAAGACGCTTGGTCATAGGGGGGTT
>DWCF01001903.1:0-27006 GCA_018230265.1 Delias oraia | reverse complement strand
AAAGGTTCTCGAGTGGCGACCGCGTACCGGAAAACGCAGAGTGGGACGTCCCACCACACGATGGAAAGACGATCTCACGAAGGTCGCGGGCAACCGCTGGACCCAGATCGCTCAAGATCGCAACAGGTGGGCGTCTATGGGGGAGGCTTGTGTCCAGCATTGGTAACTTGGATATTAGAAACAAAACAGAATTATTATAATTGATAACTACCTGTAGAAAAGCTGTGGAACCTGAACAATTACTTGCTGAACGACGCCTGTTTCTGGGCGATTGCTAATTATTACTTTACCACAATAATTTTGACATTTCTTATTTATAATAGATCTTATCTCTGGTAAAGCAATTGACGAAAAAAGTAATGTCTGCCTGAAAAATTATAAAAAAAACAATATAAAACAGCGGAAAAAAGAATTTTAAAATGAGCCCTGATCAATTGATTATACATATTATACCTGTAATATTTAGACCAGCCATTTGCAGCCCAAGAACGGACTCTTGAAAAGTCAGTCCCATGGGTCTTTTTTGGTTGAAGGTGGAAGTGGTCTAAAATATGAAGTAAATGATCCCAATTTTGCATAAGAAACACATCGGCCTGATCAAGTATCAATAATTCAATGGACGCTAGGAAGTCATAATCTCTATCCTCTTCCCCTTCTGCGCCTATAATCATACGAAGACCTAGTGGAGATGCAATCAATACATCTGAATTGTAGAAATCTGTGTACAGCTGCAAAATAATTAATTAAAAATGAGTCTGCGATTCAATCGATTTTATGTGAAAAAATATTAATTATTTTATTACTCCAATAATAACTTTAAAAAATGATATTACTTACTTTAAGAGTTTTTTTTGTAAGAGTTAAACCTAATCTAAATGTATCATCTGTATTCCCACTGAATAAAAGTTCATAGTCTTCAGGCTTTGGATTTTTGTAAGGCATTAAAAGCTCTCCACCTGTAAAGTCGCTTTCAAATCTATTTTTATTTATAACCTGACCTGCTTCTTTAGGTACAACAATTTCAATTAAAGTCTTAACTACTCTGTATGCTGCTTCCTTAAAAGGCACCAATATTAAGACCTAAAAAATCATATAACATATAACAAACAAATTAAACAGTTCTAACAGTCATCCCATACAATTGTCACTTATACCTTGGGTCGTACTAAGCCTTGATCTCTACATTCATCTGTTGAATCTGATTTCTTAGATAATTTTGCATTGTGATGTATGATTTTAGTCCGTGTTTTTAATATATGATTTGCAACGTGAAGGCAATATGTATAACGTATCTCCTCAGCATTTATGAAACTTCTTTCAGGATAGAACAGATCCATATAATTATTCATAATTGAAAACAATTCTTTTTGCAGTGGAGTTAAAGTTTCTAATAGTTCCAGATCTCGCTTTATAAGGTTATTTTTGTTTGATGGTATAATATTTCCTCTTATTTGTGATTTAATGAATAATTGATCAAATTCAACTTTGTCAAATATTTGAGGGATTGAGCCTGTTGGTGCAAATATTTTTTCTTCCAATATAGATATTTTGGCCTTAGGTTTTTTAACTACATTTTCATAAGGCTGTGGTATACTTATGAAAAGCTGGCCAAGTACAGGCCATATTTTATCCACTTGTTTCTCATTTGGTTGCAAATTTGACATAGACAACAATAATTCATCCGATAGCTCATATTGAAGATGTTTTGTAAAAGGATCATTCAGGCTCTCTATATCTGTTTCTAATTCATTTTGTATGGACACCTGAAAAGAAATATATTCTAGACAAATTAAACATTTATTAAAAAAAATCTATTTCTTACTCTTTATCCAGTTGATTTGCAATTCTATAAACCAGTTGTTTATATTAAAAAATGACTAGCGAATCAAGCACTGAAACATGCTCCAAAATTATTTAAGTATTGACTCTACTAGAGTGAATGTCTCAAATAGCAGAACTATTGATAGATTTATTACCTGCCCAATATTCTTATTTTCTACAATACTATTATCACTATCACTACACACATAATTATCATGTGAAATATTATGACTTGTAGTTCTTTCTTCCGCTGCATGTTCTTTATCACTCATAGATTCTTCATCACTTTCTATCAGCTTATTTGTCCTATTTTGTTTAAAAGAGGATAATAATAGCTCGTAAGTATTATCTTCATTTTCACTATCTGATGATGTTTCATGATTCATTCTAAATCTCTCCTCCATTTGTTTTCTCTTTGCAATAACCTCTCCAACTTTTTGCTTGTCTTTATATCTATTAAAAATTGCTTTTTTGTTTACTATTTCATCATCTTTTTTTTCTTTTCTTTTTCTTTTTGTGTCCATTTTATTAATATTGTTTCGTTTTTTACTTACATATCTTTTACGTTTGCCCATTTTTTAATTATTTTGAATTTTTACAAAACATTATAACATAACACAGATTAGAACACGCCACAGGTTAAAGTTAAAAGTTTGCATCGTTAATACCAGTCTCTGAAAATCTATTATCCATAGTTCAAAAATCCTTTAAAAAATGTTCTCTACTCATGTAATGTCGATTTTTCTGTAAAATAATTATTTTATTTTTTGACTACGCAAGACATTTCTTAAAAAAATATTTTAATTCGTATCAGTTATATTTTATGGCTAATCTATTTAGGAACATTGTTTAAGAAGTTATGATTGCCGATAGATTTAGATGGAACTTATATCACTAATGATAGTAACATAATATGTTATATTGAATAATAATAGAACATCTACAAGCTAATCTCAAGTTCAATGTTATAGCAGTAAAATAGATTCAGCCCAGGCAGAGGCTACTTGGCAGTAGTTGTATATGAATTCTCGAAAGAAACTTATTTATTACTGATACGAGGCTACCTAAGAAAATGAACAATCATCCAAGATTATTTCGAGATATTGAAAGAGAAACTTATAAAGATGAAGGTTTTGCTACAAATACTTCAGCTGAACAGGTAGGTAATAATGCTTAAATACATTATTAATGCATATTAATATCTTTAATGTTGTAATTGCCAAATCAAATGAGACAGGTAGTGTTTTTTTATTCAATTTCAAAAACTGAATATTTTAATGCAACGAAAAAAATATGTACTTCATAGGGTTTAAAATCTAAGATTTCATTTTTTGACAAATTTAGAATTATACTATATATTCATTTTGTTTGACTTTTGCTAAAATCTTGCCTCAGAAATTAAGTTTCTTAATAGGGAACTGAACATGCATAAACTTAAAATTTAAAAATTACATAATTTGACATTTCAATATACAAAAAATAATTATATAATTAGAAAGAAAGGCAAATTAATTCTTAGCAAAATTTATTTCATCCAATTCTATTGTTTAAGGTTGAGGTTGAAGCAATAATTTGCAAAATTTACAGACATTTTGAACAAAAGGCTTCAATTGACCCTAGTTTACCAAAATTAATAAAAAAAGGGCACATTAAAATATTAAAGAATTGGTTAATGAATTTACCAAAAAACTACTCATGCTTGGATGCAAGTAGGCCATGGCTCATTTATTGGATTCTGCATTCACTGTGGTTGCTGAAAGATTTGCCAGAAGCAGAAACACTGTCTAAAATTGTGAAATTCCTAATGCAATGTCAACATAAAGAAGGTGGCTATGGTGGTGGTCCTATGCAACATCCACACCTTGGCACTACATATGCAGCTATAAATGCTTTAAGTATTATAGGAACAGATGAAGCATATGATTCCATAGACAGAAGTTCTTTACAAACATTTTTATGGACCCTGAGAGATGTAGATGGTTCATTTGCTCTGCATAAAGGTGGTGAACAGGATATAAGAGGTGCCTATTGTGCAGCTAGTGTTGCAAAGATCACAAACATTTATACAAGTGCCCTCTTTGATAAAACTGCAGAATGGGTCATCAGTTGTCAAACTTATGAGGGTGGGTTTGCGGGTAGTCCAGGAATGGAAGCTCATGGTGGATATGCATTTTGTGGTATAGCATGTTTGGCTTTACTAGATAGAACCCAACTTTGTGATATAGATGCTTTATTAAGATGGTGTGTTAATCGTCAGATGAAGGTAGAGGGTGGTTTTCAAGGAAGAACTAATAAATTAGTTGATGGCTGTTATTCATTTTGGCAGGGGGCAATATTTCCTATAATAAGTGCCATTTTAGCTCAAGGTATCAGTAAAATTATATTTCATATAATTATATACATATTTAATGTTACAAGTTATGTGTCTGTATGGTTATCTTTTGTATGTTAACATATAAAAAAATGGACTGATTGTGATGTACTTTTTTCTTTGTTTGAAATATTATGAACCATAGCAGTTATGAACATGGATCTGCTCATTTAATGTTAAACTATCCTTATGTGTTTTATGAATGATTTTTTACTTTTATTTTTTTTTATTTCAGATAAAAAAGAATTAATAGAAACAGTTTTGTTTAATCAATGTGCCTTACAAGAATACATTTTAGTTTGCTGCCAATCACCAGAGGGTGGTCTGATAGATAAGCCTGGAAAGTATGTCTATTTGTCAATAATAAACCTTAATATTGAAGGAAATTTAAAATAAAACCCTGGCTGATAATGTAATCTAATTGATCATAATCAATATTTATTTGTTTTAGACCTCGTGACATTTACCATACATGTTATGCACTGAGTGGTCTATCTGTAGCTCAACATGGTACTGGTGCTGGAGAAGCAATCATTATTGGCACACCTCAAACAGAGCTGAATACAGTTCATCCTCTGCACAATATTGCACCCCATATGGTTTACAATGCTGTTCATTACTTCATTAGACATCCACCTCCTGTGAAAGATAATAATTAAAATATAAGATCATATCAATTGTTTGAATTATAACCAATTATTTATTTATAAAATCTACAACTCTCCACTGTTTCCTAAAAGCGTTATTTATCCCGACTCAGCATGGCGCGCCTTGTATGTCAGATTATGGGGCGAGTCAAACGAGCAACGAGCGCCCTCCGCCCACTGTCCAAGTTGCTTATTCTTCTGCAAATGAAGATGTCTTTTAGACTTACATATACCCTCACTTCAATTACGCGGCCGGCAGCGTGCTTTGCGCTCTGCAAAGAGAACGATCGCCGAAAGAATACGTCTTCCAGGCCCAAACGCTTCACCGCATGATCATAGCGCCGCGTTACGTGAGGAATATCAATATCAGACCTGCGAATGGCAAGTATTGACGAGTTCATCTCCCGACTCGCAACGATTCTCTAGGCAAAAGCCTGCCGATTCACGCATCGCGCCGTGGCAATTTAGCGTAGCCGTTTTCTCGAGTAGGTGGTCGAGCGGCGGTGGCCTTGTGTAACAAATAACCAAAAGGAGTTTTTGATATTTAAATAAGAAAATTTTTAATAAAAATATCTCAAAAACATTATCTATTATTTTTTATTTCTAGGAAATACTTAAACACCAAGGTAAAAGTGATAAATTAAATCTATTCTACACAATTTCTGTTTGACAACTATAAATTTATGATGTATTTTTTATTAATAAATTCCTTGATATATATATATCCTTTATTCTTAATAAATAATAATAATTATAAACAAAAAATAAGATAATTTATTTACTTTTTACAGGTGAACAGAAGCATCTTTTTTCATGAATATTTACACTAATACAAACTCTTCTGATTCCAGGTCAGTGTCACTATCATGAATAGGAGAGACCCAATTTCTCTCTGTCTCGTAGATTGAAAAGCGAATATTAGGTTGATTCATGACACTGCTTCTGGTTCCAGGATGCAAAGAAAAAATTGGATATTCAATATTTGTGGAGACACCCTGAGGTACCAGAAAAGATGCTATTATATTAATAAAAGTTTCGAAATCATTCTGGGTAGAAAGATAAAAGCCTATACAACAAGAAGGATCCATTTTAATTATAGGCATCTTCCTTGGAGATCTGCAGTGAAAGCTTTGAAGTGAAAAGTTTGGTTGCCAGACATCAACCATTTCTTGGCAGTAGTGTGGATCCAAATGAATAAGTCTGTCATCTTGATACCCAATAAAATACAGGGAATGTTTTGGTCTTCCACCTATAACTCCTATACAAAATTCCAATGTAAGTAAGGATGTTAAACATGGGCCATAAATAGGGTTAAATTTTTCAGATCCCAACTTCACTGGAACCAATAGAATAAGGGATTTCCATGAACCATTTGCCATTTTACATAAAGACTTAACATCCTGAATATAGACAGTCGAATCTTGAGCAACATATACATCTAACTTATCAAATTCATAATTTTCTGTAGAAGCAACACTCATTACAGCTTTTAAACAATGGGCAACAGAAGCTGGTCCATACCAGTCACCAGCTTTTTTTCCTAAAGATTCACCTAATAAAACCATCTGATGTATAGAAAGTGGACTGTTTACAGATGATTTGTCTCCAAACCATTTAATGATCATCCGATGAAGACAATCTTCCTGAAATTCTCTAGCATTCTGTATTTGTTTATCTGGAGTCCATCTCCATGAACGACCCAAAAAATGGCAAATTAATGCTTGTGCTAACATCATTTGTCCACTTCTCAGCATACAGCCCCAACCACAATCTGTTGTAAATGATGATCCAGACATAGTAGGGAACTCTCTTCTATATGTCAACCATATTCTACTTATGAAGTCTGATTTGAAACCCTCTATACCTTCGCCATAAATCTGTTCGACAGCGTCGTTAGCAGTTGCTTCTGTTCCGACTTCGGTTGATGATTCTAATGAACCACTTGGACTAAGTTTTCTATGGTAACATCTGCCTAAAAGCCACACTGGTGATTCCTTTGAAAAATTCGTTTTTAATTTCACGGTCCATCCAAACTTCACATTGTTCCACATCGATAACAAACGCGATTCAACTTTTCCTTTAAGATAGTAGAAATCTTCAGAGTGTTCACGAACATTTTCCTTTGATGTAGATGCCACGATTGTTCCTACTGTTAATATTGATGAATCTTCTGTCGTATGCAATACTGCATCCGAAGCAATACTGCTGGACCCATTCATTTTCATTATTTAAAGGTGTGCCATAATTCTTGCCTACTGTTATTGTTGCGGTAGTTAATTCAATGGTGTTTAATTTTCACATCATAACTATAATTTATATTAAAACAATTTATTACTCTATGAATAGTAAATGCAAATAATTACAATATTATCGCAAGGAAAAACAAAGATCTATGCATATAATATATTTATACTTCATAGATATATATATTTCCTACTATTTTATGCCACAGACTTAACATAAGGCATCTGCTACGTAGTGTCTATGATCTAGGCTGCACTAATATTTTTAAATTTTCTTATTATTTATTCAAATTTAATTGTTACGATTGCACATATAAAATACCCGTTTTTATTACAATTGATATACTTTATGCAATTCATAAGATTGTGGTAAAAAATTACAATGCTTAAACTAAAAGTTACCATTTTAATAATCAGTCTTTCGAAAATGCAAGTTTAAATCTTCATGTACCATAGAACTTGATTGATAAGCACTGTTCATTGTCAAATATGTGACAAGTTTGAACTAAAATTACTAGTAACAGCTAGAATTTTTTAAAATCTTATCTTTTAATATATATATATATAAATCTCGTGTCACAATGTTTGTTCTCAATGGACTCTTAAACCGCTTAACAGATTTCGTTCAAATTTGCACGCAATATGCAGTTTGGTCCAACTTGAGAGATAGCATAGCTTAGATCTATTATTTAATAGAAACATGTAAGTCAGACACGGTGGTTAGTGTAGCGGGCAGAACATCGTCTGCCGAGTCTACTTGTTTATATATATAATAGAAGACGGAAACGTGGACCACATATTGTTCAATTGTTTAAAACTTCGTAACTCGTAACTGTATGATTTTCTCCCCCTAACATTCCTTGTCCTACATCCTCAAAATGTTTTCTTTCCCTTAATTATATATCTTTTTTATTAAGTTTTAGATATGAATAATATTAAATAGTAAGTACATGTAATTTTCTTTCTTAAATCTTTTTTATATATAATTAACAATCTTTGTTACTTGTTCCAATTCATATCTGTTCTCAATATGTTCGTCACGATCTGTTCTCAATATGAACTCACGACGCGATTTTCTCCCACGCCCGCCGCGGTAGCAGGCTCGCAGTCTCTATAGAACCCAAATATTATGTATGTAAAAATGAATTTATATTTCACGACGTGGTTTACGCACGCAGTTTTCGGTCGTTCGTGGCGGGCAACTTGTTGTTGCGGGAGTGAGCCCACAGCCACGGCGGGGTTTCTTTTTTGAAATGACTAACGCTGTCGGCATAAGGCCTCCACAGCTTCTCGCGAGCTTTTGGGGCGAGAATTTGATTTGTGCCCCGACTAGCACAAGGGCATCTCCTGTGAGACACAGTCTTAGGCTTGGGCCATCGCGGCAAAAACCACTCCGGTGCTCGGAAGCCCACCGGAGTGGTCTTTACGACATATATCGGTCCTCACCTCTGTTTCCGGCTGGGGCTGTTTTTAACGCAGTCCCTAAACAGAATCCTACCATCTGATTTCTAAAGGCGGGTTGCTCCCGCAACTACCGCGATTTGCTCCCGCAGCTGCGGCGGTTCGCACCCACGACAATAAAGTTAGAAAGAATGTTTAATTATTTGTTTTTAAAATAAAACAACAGTTATTGTGCCGTTTATAATAGGCAATATTTTATATATTTTTGTCAGATGTTGTGTATTTTTAATAAAGGAAAACGCATATCAATAATACCACTAGTTTATAATAATTAAATTATATATAGTTTATTAAAACTTTTATTTATTACTTTAATATACTTCAATTTTTTTAAATCTATATACGTATGTGTATAAAAAATAGTCTTCAAAATGTATGCTACTTTGGACGGCTGCATCAAACTTGCAAAGAATTTTGTTTTATATTCTTGCTGGATTATCTGTCGTTATTTATCTAAATATCATATCATTGACAGTGTCAAAATTATAATCGTGACCACTAGTTACAGAAGCCACAAAATAAGAAATTCTAATCGTAGTCACAGAGGCCAAAACATAAGAAGACAAAGTTTGATAATTTCGTCGATTATATCTTCTTAATTTTATAGTTTTTTAAAATTGATAGATTATCAATATTGGTGTGATATAACTACACCTACTTAATCAAATACATGTTAATAAGTTCACAGCTTCCATTTAATAACACTCTATTAAAAAGACAAACTTAATGCTTGAGCTGTCAAAGTGTTATTATTATACTTTTTTATTTATGAATCTAGCCTTATAAGTCTACCTTCATTCCTCCAAATATACATGATGATAGTTTTAACTGTATTTACTAGAGGATATTGACTATAACATAAACAAAGGGTTATAAATAATAAAAGTAAAAATGAAAACATTATAAAACACCTATTAATTCTGATTATTTACAGTTTCAGACAGTAAAATATTTTTCATTGTTACGTAAAACAGCTACTTTTTTATACGACGTACGACGTGCAGAGTCGCGAGTGCGTTGCCGGCCTTTAAGGAATGTGTGCGCTCGTTTCTTGAAGGCCCTCAAGTTGTATTCGTTTGGATATACTTCTCCCGCCAGCAGCTGATTCAAGTGGTGGTGCGCGGCACAAAATGCCTTAATATGGAACGACAAACTTGCAGAATATTTTTATAGTTAAAAGTGTAAAGTAAAAATAAACGAATATATTTTAGTTGAATGATTATAATAAATTTTTCATTTAGTTTAATTTTAATTATTTAATTTTTAATAGATTTACAGATGTACCTATAATAGATTTAAGGGTTTATTTTAGATTACCACCATGCAAAAATTTAAAAATCAATTTGATACTGGGTGATACTTTCTTTGCTTGGAACACCTGTTCTTAGTATAAACATATTGTTTACTTCAGGAGTGTTATCAAGTGTTTCTAAATATCCAAACCAGTAAATTACAAGACCTGGACCAAATCTGTTCCAGTAACAAATGAGTTGATCCTTAAGATATCCTAAATGATTTTCTTCATCACCAAACAAAGCCTTGCTTTCAATCCAATTTACAACAAATCCATCAACAGCTATAGGTACATCTAGTTTGAAGTCAGGTGTTTTATCGTAGCCTCTTAACCTAAGAATGCTTTCATCAGAAAATGTAATGTTCATTATTTTTAATTCTTGTTCCAATCGTAGTTCATACTCTAGTCCAATAGATCTGTAACATAAATTAAGAAAAATGACACCAGATTTGTAACAAATGCTATCTAGCTTTTTCTCAAAATCAGGTACTAATGGATTTATTATTCATTCTTCATTTTGATTATGTTGTTGAGTCGTGGAAACCAGCCCGTCTCACAATTACAAATTTATTTAGATTGCATAATCAAGTAAATAATTCAACTTTTATCGCACCTATTGCAGTATAAGAAAATACTCACTGTTTAATAATATCCGCATACGGTCCATACTGATTATCGTGCATAATACCCTAAATAAAAAGAAAGGTGTTTTAATTATAACTATTACCATAGGGAAACATAGCAATAAAGTGATAATTTTACAATATAACGACTACATAGAAAGACGATTGGCACGGGTGTGCTGCACTAGTTGTTGTCAACTTTTTTGCCACTAAGGAGATAACCTTAAGTTCCTGCTAAACACACAACACTATTTCACTCTGTTATATTTTTCTTGAATATTCCTGACAAGACAGTATTCAGGCTCTTGCCTGGCCACTGTTGAGCCTTTCCTAAGACCAAATTAAATTTATAAGTTGTATTCAGATAAACTTACCAAAAATACTTGATATGCCAAATCTTTATTTTCAATAATAGTAGAGTCTTTTAAACACTTTTTCACTGTGTTTGATTCTGGGTAAACATTTTGCAGTAATGATCTAACAAATAAAGCTGGACTTATTCCTTGACTATCAGCTAATCTGTAAATTAAAAATTAATATTGTGTATAATTATAAATCTACAAAAAAAACCCTTTTCATTTCATTTTAACATCTATATTAAGATAGTAATAACTGTTTGCATAAATATGGATCAACTGATATCTGACACTGACAAAATTATTAATAATATAATAGTAATACTGCTGTTTTGACCTATAAGATTAGTTATGTATTGTTATATGAAATTCTAAAAATATTGATAAATTGTGACCATAATTTGTACTCTATAGATATAGAACTTTTTCATTTATATTTAAATAATGAATGAATAAAAATCAACTTTTAAGGATAGCCAAAATAAATAATGGGTCAACCTTGGAGATCTACAAGCAACACTGGATTACATGATAGCCATAGTAACAAAATTATATAATAAATATGGTTTTAAAAATGGTTCAGACATACTGTACTATAACTTCATTTTTTTGTTCCTTTTTTATTAAATTTTCATATAAATCATAGTATTTACTGGAAATCACTGGAGATTTTCTATAACTTTGTTTCATTGATCTCTGTACCAAAAGCGCAATTATACTGCCAATTGTTGTAGGTGGTATTCTGAAATTAAATGTAAATTTAACACAAAACGATCACATGAAATTGAAATGATAACATACACAATCGTGTTATGTGAAATATATGTTAAGTACACACTCTTTATATTTTTTTCTAAGTTCGTTTTCAGCTTTTCTACTGTAGGATGTTAGTTTATTAAAATCATCAACAATAGCAGAATATATTTTATATGGCATTGGTTTAATTTCAGCTTGTGAAGTCATGGCGAAGACCTGTATAATATTAGACCATAAAACTTAAAATTATGTTTTTATACTTTAACAAACAACAGTCACAAATGGTAACAGATAAATAGCAAGAATTAAACTTCCTGCAGGAATGACATTGACACCTATGATTACTTTCATTAGAACAAGACCAGATTAATCCATCTTTACCCATCATTGAGCAAGCGCAATATTTCAAAATATTTTTTTTTAATTTCTAAAATAAGGAAATAAATCTATGAAATGTAAGCCAGTCTCGAAAAGAAGAACTAACAGATAGACCAAAAATTTTATATGGTTCTTTTAAATACAAGTGTATATTATTTTTATCATTCAAAAACTATTATTTGAGTCATCTCAGAAATAATTCTAAACTTTTTACACTGTACAAAGCTTTAACAATATCTTGTTTATGACAGAAACCATTTTGGTGGACAAAACTACTTACACATGGTGTTTATCTTACCTTTTTAGGAAACATTGCGAATACACGAAGTTGGGATTAACAATAGTCAAATATTATGTTAATCATTATGCCATTCATGTTAGAAATGTATTGTAAATAATGGATTCTCGCTATTCAAAGGGTAGTTTTCTTTTGTTTTTATTATTAAGTAGGTTCTAGACCGTTGAGCTAACAGTATCATTTAGTAATTTTTAAAAAACGAAAAAATAGGCTATTTTGCCACTGGTACTATTCAAAAAAAGAGAACAATGAATAAAACCTTAATAAATACGAGAACTCTTCAGAAAAAAGAGAGAGGGACATTTGATTTCAGCTTTGACCAAAAACAGTACTATTAATTCTATGGAATCGCAATTCTGTGGTGAATGTGGCTACTAAAACAGCAAAAATCGAACCATTGGTTGTAACCAATGGTTTGCCAACCAATTTGCTGTACAAAACGTTACGATAGAAAACTAAAAAAAAAATGCCCAATGGATGAAACAGGCGACTGAGCAGTACTATGAAAAGGCAAATTCCCACCCAAATCCATTAGTACGCAATAGCGTTAAGTATTTCGCAGCCCCGTTAAAACAAAAAACTAAATAAAAGGTAAATGTGCCACAGCCTAAGGTTACAGCAGATTATAATAACAATTGGGATCGATCGATCGACCGTCGATCTGCATGATAATGGAATAGCCAATTATAGGATTCGAGTAAGAGAGTAAAAGTAGTTGTGGCCACTGTACATCAATTTGTTAGATAGTGTTTTAATAAACTCGTGGAAGATTTACAATCTGGTAAATAAACGTTCTATGATTCAATTAGAATTTAAATCTGACGTTGCTGTAAGTTTGATGAAAACCGATTATATTCTTCCAATATTTGCTTCGATAATTTTGGTCATGTCACAGAGAAGCACGAAAATAAACGTCTAAGAAGATGTAGGTAGATAGTGTAGATGTACAACAATTTATATGTGTGAAGAATGTGAAATACATCTTCATGCTGATTGTTTTAAAATATTTCTATATAATATTATTTGAATATACTATATAAAAATATTGTTATATAATATTATTTTTAATGTATTTTTATGACTTGCATGTATAATATAAGTACAGTAAACCCAATGTGGCGTAGACGCAACATTTTACGGAATGAAAAATAATTAATAAATATTTTTTTAAAATGATTTTCTCTTTTTTATTTATTTATAAACGTAATAAATAATAAAACATAAAATATGCATTTATTTTTACTCTTGGGAGTTAAGCCAGTCTTCATGATACGCCTTTCGTAATTTCCGTACTAGCAATGTTATTCACCAGGTTTTCGATAATACTGAGCACAATAGCGAGATATTGTTATTGTTTTACTAATATATATGTTTTATATATGTGTTTTACTAATATATATGTTTTAATAATACCCCAGGTAGCAGGCCCCAGGTATAAAAAGATTTATTTGTGATCACAGATTACCAAGGAAATTTTTGTTTGAATGATGAACTTAGTACATACTGTCTTAGGCTTTAGTAGTTAATTGTTAAGATTTATTAGATAATTCTATATTGTAGGGAAAATATAAGAAATATTAATTATTGTAATTATTATAACACCGTGTCACGAGGATGCTATGACAATTTAAAACAGGAAATTACTCCTATAAGGAAAGGAAAAGCTTAAAAGGGATATCAACAAAGCATCCACCATGGTTGTTGGAGCTTTTCCTATTGCCAAGCTATCTGTATTATTAATTAAGCAAATAAGTAAGCCCATCGCAAACATATGTAAGGAAAGAGCAAAAAATAACCCATTCTTCAGAACCTATGTTTGTATGCCACCAGCTCAATGTACGTATTAGGTGTTTTATGTAAGTTTTTTATATTTGTTCATGAGTGGCTATAATATTTATTTATTCATTTTTAGTTTATAATTGGTGTGAAGTAAAAGCAAAAATGTGGATTTTAAATCTTGGCAAACCAGTAAATATCCCAGTTCTTAGTCAAGATATGGCTATTGAGCTTGGTGCCAACCTCTTAGGAGAAACAGTAATTTTTGTTATTGGAGCTGGTTTATTAATATTTGAATATAACCGGTAAGAATTGATATATGAATAAGAGTTTTAATAGTAAGTTTTATATTTAATGTGTATTATTTTTTTGTAGACAAAGTAAAAAGGAGACAGCCAAAGAAGCCAAACGTGAAGCAGAAATGAAAAATATTACAGGGACTATTACAGATTTGTATTTTACAGTGCAACAACAACAAACTCAGCTTAGAGAAATGGAGAGACTGATCCATGATCTTGGTAAAAAAATTTTCACACAACTAAATACAAAAAACCACAACCTTTTTTATGCAATGACTATTAGTCATCAGTATCCAAATTTATAGAGAAGAGAGTTTGTTACTTTCTGAATCTTTTTGCTGTACATATTCAGTATATAATTTACTTTAAATTTATATATATTTTTAGATAATAAACCCAGAGGCCCATCTGGAAACAAGCCATCTGTCAAGATTATAACAATACCTAAAGTACTTCAACCAGAAAAACCTGCTACTCCACCACCAACAAAACCAGAAAATATAAATCATTCAATGAATAATTATGTATACTCAGACAGTCCTTACCCTAATAATGGCATTATCTTACAGTCTTTAAATTATATTCAAATGGATGCTTTAAGTTCTTTATTTGTTCATGCAAAAACAAGTGAAAAAGAAGTACAATCAAGTATATACAATAAAAATTATAAAAGAGAGCATGCTTTCCTCTCAGAAGCTCTTCATAACATTGAAAATAATTTTAGAAGTTTATTTTGAAACAAGTTTTGTGATTTAATGTAGACCTGAGAACAAAGTTATGAATTAAGGTGAATGTTTAGATGTTTCTTATTAGCAATAATTTTTTATTAAACTTAAAAGTATTAGTGTTAAAGCTTTTATTCAATTGGTGCTTTTAATACTCCATTTGTTTATTTGCCTTAATTTATTGCAAATATACTTTCTGTTACTAGCTTAATTACTAAAATAATATTGTAAATGTAATAGAAGTATCTAGTGGATCTTAATCAGTCATTACAATAAATAATGAAGCTACAGTTTTGTATTTTTAACTTTAATACAATTATAATAGAAGTTATCACACAAACAAAATTATTTATTTATTGATCAAGCCATTCACTTATATATCTACAATCTTGTGGAGTTATAAGGCCTGTGGAGGAACATTTATGGATTAATGGACATATACCACATGGTACTTGTACTAAGCCTGGTGGAGATATAAGAGATTCAATGGCTCTGTATAATCTGTTACTATCAGAGTAAACACTACTTTCAGCTTTTCCATCATAAACTAAAGTATTTAATATTGTTACAACATCCTGAACTTCAAGTTTTACCTAAAATGATAAATCGTAAAATAAATATAACAAGTCTGACAAAATATTCTAATCTCATGAAATAAGTCACTAAACTTACTTTACTTATGCCCAAATCAGTAATATATTTTTGTACTTCATCAGCTGTAGCATAAGATTGTGTACGACCCACAATGGGCCCTCTAGGATTATTTTTTATTTTTTCAGCCCTTTGCTGTAGGAATCTCAAGCATTGCCTATTAAGAATATCTACAAATTCAGATTCAAAGTCTTGATCTTGATACCAGGCTCCACCTGAAATAGATCTATCTGGTTCCAAATTGTAAAGCATATACACTTTTTTTTTGGAGGCCTAAAATAAAACATAAGATTTATATATTTCTAGTCATTGCTTGTTATAAAATAGTTATAAATACTCAATTTCTCAAACCACACTTACATTGACACATTTAACAGCTTTTATGAGTTTTTTACTTTCTAAATTCTTTAATATTTTTGTGAGCTGTGGATTAGATAAATTAGATTGGTTCCTTATTTCCCTTATCCAAATGCCTTTATTGGCAGCTTCTTCAATCAAATTATATACAACTTTTTCTTCATTATCTGCACCCTTAACAATTTGCTTTGAGGACTGATTTTTTAACCTATTTTAAAATAAAGATCACAATTTAATTTTAATTATACTTCTTAATATAATTTATGTAGTAAAAGAAACTTTACTTATAAATCAGTGCACCATCTTGTTTGTATATATCTAAATATCCTTGTTGTAATAATTTATTTATTGCTGCAACAAGCTCCGCAGAAGATAACTCAGGCACTGCAGCTGACATATGTGAAGCTGATATTCCTTTGGGATTTTTTTTCACTGCTGTCAGGATTTTTTCAGAAAATTCGTCTGTCTTAATTTCATTCATCTTATCAAATGTAACTGACCGTAACTTCACTAAAACTACACCATACTCATCATATTATTTGCGAAACGTTATTGAAAGTTTTACCTAGAAAAATATTTTTTTAGTAAGGGTAATTAAAGTCAAACGAATAACGGATTTTTAAACATTTAGATACAAGTATGTACACTGTACAAGTCTAATTATTATCAAATATATTTAAAGGGCATGCACTCGATAACTTACAATCAACATACATCCGACAGTGACACAGATCAGTAGTCAGTATTCGATACGTAATTTATAAATAAACGATGTTAATGTGCCAATGCTTCGGCGAGCCTACGGCTCGCTCCAAAGTCCGCGAGAAGCTGTAGAGGTCTTATGCCGACAGCGATAGTCCATTCAAAAAAAAAAATGTGCCAATGCAAGTGTATCGTTAGTTATTATAACTAACTTTACAGCAGCTAAGTTTTTTTTACTTAGAAAGGACTTTACGCCTCGGTCATGGGGAGATGAAGAGACAACATATGACTGGAGACTATATGACATAAAATTATGTAGGCACAACACGCGAATTTCAAGATACAGCACTCCCTAGATCTCCTGCGAAACTGGCTGTACCACTCGCCGCCAACTCAGTCACAACTAATACAAATGCCTACGGCCGAAAACTTTCCACAGCAACAGATAGTAGGGTTCTGTGTAGGGACCGCGTAAAAATCGCCTCCGCCGGAAAAGACGAGGACCGATATATGTCACAAAGTCCACTCCGATGAGGTTCCGACCTGCTTCTCGCGACGGCTCAAGCCGAGGTTCGTGTCTCGCAGGAGACGCCCTTGTGCTAGTCACGACTCAACCTATTTCTCGGCCCCAAAAGTCCACGAGAAGCAGTGGAGGCCTTATGCCGACAGCGGTAGTCATTTCAAAAAAAAAACTCCCCACAGCACCACTCTGTTTCCTCCCAATCCTACAGGTGTCCAAGAATAATTATTAATGACTAAAGATTAATGAAGCAGTATTTTAGTGACTACAATTTCATTTTATTTTATTTATTCAAAGTCTGATAAACAAAGAATGTAAAAATATAAACAATACAGAATAGGATAGTACACATCAATGTTGAATTTATTTTAGTTAAAATAATTTTACTTATGATAAGATGATTATATATATATATATAGGTATATGCCTATATGCTCTTTAAATTACTTACTTTACTTAAAAATAGTTTTTATTTTTAACGTTTTTTTTTATTTTGAGTAGGTTGAAGTTGGATTCAGTTTGTCAGATTTGTCATAGAATTTGACATAATTCAAATAAGTAAAAATTACCAATACAATTCAAAGTCATTCGACCAATTAACTTATCAGAGGAATATGTTATGAAATTTAAATTAAGTATGTAAACATCCTATAAGAAAACGTAAAAACAGAAAACTTCGCCAATTTTTTGTTTTTATAGTTTTGGTTTTTTGTCACATCTCATAGTCAAATGTTTTATAGAATTATTTTGTTTTGGTATAGAGTCTAGGTTCCTAGCTTATAGATTACATAACAGCATATATAATATGGTAAAATTGCAAATAAAAAAGTCAATTGTCAGAAACATGATGTAAAATAAAATATTTTTTTCATGTTTTTAATGTTTGTGGTTTTAGAATTTTAATAATAATATACACTTTTTACGCGTGATAAAAATTTCAGCACGCTAATTTACCGGATCGTTTTTAGAGATAATATTTATAAAGCAAATATTATGGAGGTTCTAGTAAACAAGGTGTAAGTTCAAATTTCGGAAACGTTAACAATATGAGAAAAGTTTCTATAAAAGTGACTGTATTCTTGTGTTTATGTACTGTAATATTTCTGTTATATGCATCTTTTAAAATAAAGCCTATTACAACTGGATATGTAGAAAATATTGGGCTTCATCAAGATTTCAGGTGATGAAAATAATTTGTAGTCAAATGATACTTAATATGCTTATCTAAAAGTTTTCGCAGTTTTTAAATAGTTTTCATTCGTTGTTACAGAAATAATATATATTCTTTGAACAAAAATGTGAATAGAGTAGTGATATCTTTTGTAGTCTGCGATTCTAGATTTAATGAATCCCTAAATGTGATAAAATCAAGTCTCATTTTCTCCAGTACACCATTATATTTTATTATTTTTGCTGATGACAATTTAAGGGATTACTTTAATATCACATTAAATAAATGGAAGAAAATAGTTGGTGATAACTTAGAATTTGAACTTCAGAAAATAATTTTTCCAGAAGAACACAGAGAAGAATGGATGAATTTGTTTAGTAAATGTGCAGCTCAAAGATTATTTATACCTGTAAGTAATTCTAATATATTTTAATGGAATAAATGTAATGTTTCTAAATATTAGTATTATTATGTTTATATCCCTAGTGAGCCATTTCTATAAAAACATTTAGGTCCCTGTGAGAAAACTTCAGAAACTCCAGTGTGACAGCCAAATGCATCAGACAAATTTTAGTATAATGCATTTCTTATAATTTTGTTTTAGCAACTCATTCCTGAAATAGATGCAATGGTGTATGTGGATACAGATACTATATTCCTTGGTCCTCCTGAAGAGTTGTGGAGAACATTTTCTAAGTTTAATGTATCTCAAATATCAGCCATGTCTCTTGAAGACGACAATCCAAATGTGTCTTGGTACCCACGTTTTGCTAAACATCCATTTTATGGAAAATATGGTATAGTTCTAAGTAGCAATTACTTTCTTAAATTTATTTTTAGTCAAATTAGAATAGAAGTTGCTTTTCAGGTATTAACTCAGGTGTCATGCTAATGAACTTGACAAGAATGAGACAGTTTGCTTGGGTTGACTATATGACACCAATAATGTTAAAATATAAGCTTGATATACCATGGGGTGATCAGGTAATTTATTTTTATTTAATAAAACAGTAGTACCTTACTAATTTGTAACTATTAAATTTTCATGCTGGTGAGTAATTTTTGGATAAATAAGAAATGCATAGATATATATATATATATATATATATATATATAAACATATATACTATAAATTGTCCATATATTATTCTTTTTAGGTAGGAAATTGACATTGGAGGATGTTGGATTATTGTACTTATATGAGACAATGAAATGCCAAAATATTGTAGTTGCTGTAATTTATATTCTACTTCTATATTTTTCTTTATTATTTATTAATACATGTGAAAAATATGTGTTAATATTTATATGAATACAATTATTGGTTTACTTTTCAGGATATCATCAATATTATATTCCATTACCACCAGAAGGCAATGTATGTGCTGTCTTGTAGATATAATTACCGGACTGATCAATGTATGTATGGGGATGCCTGTCCAGATGCCACTAGAGATGGAGTGTTCTTGTTACATGGGAGCCGAAGAGCCTTTCATAATCACAAACAGCCTGCATTTGAAGTAATTACTTTTGACTAATTAATTGAAATCGAGACTTGAATTTTATAAAACACAGTGCTTATTAATTATTCCATTTGATTTTATAAATAGATCTAATAAAATATTTGCGTTAGTAATAATAGAATAGATATATATAATATATTATACTAATCTGTTAAAATTTATTTTTAAACCAACCTACATATACTTTCGTAAATACCAAACATTGAAAGAAATAGTTAAGGTTTAATTTGGCATACCTCTTGCAACATTACTAACAACAAAGATAAATGTAAAGACCTGTTTTTACGACAATTACTATTTGAGACGACGTGTGAAAGGGATAGATGTATGGTACCACGAAACATAATAGTCCCAACACCACACAATAATTGGGAACGGACCAAGTGGATAATGATGATTGTGGATGATTGTCCACTGAATTGACAAACTGCGACCACTCTATTGACTTTACCTAACTGTGGGTTAGGTAATCAAAATATATGCTACTTATGTGTCCTAAATTATGCTTGAGTTATCTACGACTATTGAAAAAAAAACGAACGCTATTTGACTATATATATTGTATATAGACTGTTCACAGGCCCTTTCATTCTTCCTTAGAGAAATATATCAAACGGATAAAAACTAGAGTCAATTGTGAGCTACTTTTCCAATTTAACCTTTTTTACGGTCCATTCATTAAAAATACTTTTATATCTTGCCCAATGACTAATAATTTTATGTTTCTCACTTTTGTTTATTTTATAAAATAGTTTGACAGTTTTTTGACATTTATTTGTAGGCTATATATAAAGCAATAGATGAATATGAAATTGGAGCCGATCCGAGGAACGTGTTGATAAAAATGGAAAAATACCTTGATGCGACACCAGAGTCGAATTGCGGCAATTTGAGAGACGGACTATTGAAGGTACCCAGACAGATATTAAAGAAAATGTATGTGGAGCCGAAGAGATGAAGAACATATTTGCACCTTATCAATATATGTGCGTAGATATCTTACATGTGATATATTTTATTTTCTAAATGGCTTGTACCCAATATCGCCAAAAACATTTAATTATTACAATTCTTTACTTTAGTAATCTACAATTATGTTTTCACAGCGACTATGAATCTCAGCGTTTGATATAATCTTTTATATCACAGTCTCTCTATAGAATATATATATTTAAGTACTCAAAAACAACCACGATGGCCGAGTACTACTCGGATTTAACATTTCAGAGAACTGCACACTTCTCGGTATTGTATAGGGTTTGTTGTTTTCTTGTTAGAATCAGAATTCATAAGTTTATGTTACCAGTTAATTTATTTATTTAATACTAACCCAAGAAGAAATCAAAGTATACTAATGAATGACACTCCGAATTTATGTATATATATTTTTTTTAGGTCCGACATGAAGGTTTATGAAATGTTAATTTTAGTTGTTTACATTTGTATGCTTTTGTTCAGTAGCTAGATATTAATATGTATAAGGATCGTGAACACGCACATCCTAATATTTGTTAATTGGTATCATTATCAGTCCAACAAAAATGAATTCTTTAGAGAACAAATTTTTTGAATATTTATTAAAATAATCAATTCTTGGACAAACTATATGTTACCTCTTATTCATATTAAATTTTATTGAGATTAAAGTTTTATGGCTCTATGTTTTTAATTTTCGTAAGTGTACATTGAAACCATTTTACGTTTATTACAAAATAAGTTATTTAACCTGTTGTATCAGTGCAATCTTGATTTCATAAGTATGGTCTTTTGCTTCTTATTAACCGAATTTATAAATACCGAAAAAGAGGGTATAAATATGATGGGTATGTTTTCTATTTACAAAGGTTTTACGTATTATTTAGTTATTACATGAGTAATAGAAATTAAAATATAGTGAAAGTATTTTTTACTACGACTGAGTTACAGTTTCATATGTCTTTATTTAGCGATAGTTGCTTTATGAATCTTGCTACCTACAAGCTACAATTTTTTGTTATATGAAGTATTACAAAAGTATTTTAAATGATCTGCCTCATTTTTTGTAAAGACATTACTTGTATGTTTATTTCTTAAGTTTTTAAATAAATAATATACATAAATTTTTGTTTTATTTAACTTTATTCAGTATAAAAGTTTTAAATGCTAACCTACAGAGAGTCCAAACCAATACGACATGGGGATCGTCATAAAAAAGGTACGCTACCTATTTCTTAAAGGCCCGTAACGCACTCGCCGCTCTGCAAGGGCCAAGGTGTGTCTATGGGCCGAGGACCGCTTATTCTAGATAACTACTGCTCGTTTGCCACCGTTTTCATAAAAAATAGATTTTAAAGTAGCAATTTGTGTTATGTTTATATTTGTTCAACATCTTCTGAAAGATTTGCGCTATTAAAAGAAGAAATAAATTAAATTATTCTAAAAATGGCATAAAATTTAATATTATGTTATATTACCTTATAAGTTAATAATAAATAAAATTATTATTTTTAATATCGATGCCAAAGGAAACTCAAATGTTTACCTAATTATATTGCTTTAAAAAAAATACTATATATTTGTGATAATTAGTAATACTTAAAAATATTGAATAGCTGGGCATTCAAAAATGAATGTCTATTAATATTTAGTGGTTGGTTTAAAATATAAACCAAATGTTTATGTAGGAAAGATGAAAATCTAATTGAATTAGTAGCTGTAAAACAAATATTTAATTTATCTTTCATATCTTCTTTATTAATAATTTATCTCTCACCTGCAACATAAATTTTAATTGCAATCAAAATAAGTAAACGCAGAAGTTCGCTAGTAGTACATATTAATGCTGCGAAACTCCTTTATATTGCTCAAACGTTGTGCACCTGTATTGGGAATAAGTTGCTTCTCGTACGATGAAGTCTGCTATAATTATTTTCGTTTTTGTATTATTGGTATCATGCACCTTATGTGATATCACGCCAGCTGCACAATGTGTTGGTAAGACTTTAATATTTTAACTGTACAATTCAGAAATTCTGTTTAAATTGATTTTAGTTGGTGTGCCTTCGCTTATTTATCATTATTAAATGTTATTATTATTAAATAAGAAGCGTTTATTTGGTATTAATGTAACCTTTTCAAAACAGTTTTTGCCAAGTTTTAACCCTGAGGTAAATTTGAAGTCGGAGATAGCTGCTATTCCAGTTGTCCTACATTTAATTAACAAAACAAGGTTATTTCAATTGGTATTTTTAAAATGATCACCTGATATGAAAATTTATCTCCTTCTATAATTTAGTTATATGCTTGATCAATGTTCAAAGTGCTTTGTTTGATCTTTCAACAAAAAATTCAGGTCAGTGAGAAAGAGTACAATACAGCGCTTCACATACATAACAGTTATTGACTAAAGTTTATAAGTGACAGAGCTATAAACATCGTTAGATCTTGTCGTATATACATTTGCGGCCGTAATTTCGCATTTAAATTATAAATTTCTTAATTTTAAAGAAATTCTCAACAGCCGGTGCATAAACTTTTTAAGCAAAATATGCAGGTTGCATTTCCATCAATGTAAATACCTAACAGATATTAATTATGCCATAATTATGCCATGGCATAATGATAAGAGATATAATTATGTCAGATATATGCTGCAAATTCGAAATGTCAATATTTAGTTGCATTAAAAACTACATATATAGAAAAAAAATTGGTTCATGGTTATAGTTAGTTTATATCCCTTTGAACTCCGAGTATATTCTTGATTGTTTCTGGAAATATTATCACACTGATACTGGAAAAAATATGACCGCTACTCTCAGAAATAAAAAAATATGAAGAAACTATATTGAAATTTCGAAGTATGTAAAGTTTGACGTACATATTTGTAGCGTCAAAATTTCTAATCGTACTTGTTGATACTTTATAGTATATGATGTACATATGTATATTGTTTCATATCTACACGTTGTGTTGTGATCATGTATTCAATTTTACAGGCCAGGCTTTCCATGAGTTGCGAGAGAGAATCGAAATCACACCGTGCGGGAAATCTCGATGCAAACTAACAAAGGGCTCCGTTACCACAGTTACATTCAAGTTTAAACCAAGTGAGTCTTTCAGTACCGCTATATTATAGGTAATCATACGATCAATCGAAAATTTGATCCAATGAAAAACAATTTATTGAGGCAGATAGTAATCATATAAAGTCACCAATATCGTATTTAAATTTTAAATGTACAACTTCATTGGGATACAAACATTGACGAATTCAATAACGACAGAATTGCTGTAAAATATAATTACTGGTATGTGTATTGTGTATATAATTGTAAAATATTGAAAATTTAACCTTAAAAGTGACAGCGAGCTTAAGTCCGATGTATTTTGAGAAAACAAAGTCTTTACTTATAAAAAATGTCCTAGAGGACATAACAATCATTTTTAATAACGTTAAATGATCTTACATCAGGCCAGATGAACAATAGAATTCTTATATAAAGTTCTAGAATCTTGTATATTTTATAATTATAAGTTTATCTACTCAAAACGAAATTTTGATTTGACATCGGAGTATAAAATATAGAATAATTTGTAGATATATATTTTTTAAATAGTATAATATATATTATATATATAGTAATTATAAATAGTGAAAAGCAGTTCTGTTATGTTTTATTTAAAGTGTTTATCCAGTAAAATTGTTATATCATTTTCAATTCACTTATACATTAATAGCATACTTGCTACAGCATAATATGATAAAAAATAATCATATTTACTTACTGACAACCCATACTAAATTACTTAAATTCACTTAGGCTTATGTTTATGAATATTGTTCACAGTCGAAGATACCTACCTACATGCCGAATTACGTTGGCATAGGATCCCAGAAAACGTACAAAATCTTTCGTAAATAAATTTTAAAAAACTTTTATGGGACGTTTTTGTGATAAGGCATACTATAGTGGAAATGATTTGTAAATTATATCACCCCTTTGCAATAAGGTATTCGTGCCTTTATGTATGTCGTGTATGTGTAGGTATGCTATTAAGTATCTCACGGAAGGAAAAACTTATCTCCGCCGGTTTTTCTCAGTGGGCGTAGCTTGGAACTGGTGGTAGACTAATTTTGACTTTGTATTTGTGTTAAATATTTCATTTCATTATTATTGAAATTATTCGTCGAATCTTTCAGAAACGACGATAAAAACTCTTACAAATGATGTGTATGCTGATATTGCGGGGTTGCCCTTACCGTTCCTCGGAGTGACCGGGTCCGATGCTTGTCCCAACGTGAAGAGCGCCGAGGATGGCTCGCCTGCGCCGTGCCCTCTGGAGGCCGATAAAGAGTACGTCTACACCAACGTTTTTCCCATTGAATCTTACTACCCGCAAGTCAACCTTCGCGTCCATTGGGCTCTCAACGACGGGAAACATGACGTTATATGTTTTGAAGTGCCTGCAGTCATAACAGCAGGTAAAAAGAAGCCTTAAATTGCGTTGTTAAAATTACAATTTGTATTATTGTGCATAGTTTTATAGTATACTTTTACATACGTCAAATAAATTGTAGCTTTATCACAATATTAGTCTAACTGTAAATACCTAATATGCATACTACTATAAAGGTCAAGCAGCTAGGATGTTTTTTAAATATTTGCTTATATCCAAAATGTGTTGACCATAATTCTTGATCAAATAAATCATTACGTAACTTCTACAATAGCATTGATTGTATATTATTTCTGCGACGTAAATCAAGTTAGACGTAAGTCTTCATAAAAACCTTTTCAAATATTAGTTTGTACATAGCCTATTTTTATAAAACATTATACTACTAACAGAATTAAGACGTTATATAACACCAAAAATGAATATGGAACTTTCTAGGTGCTCGTGTTATTACTAAGGTAATATGTAGCCTATGTAGCCAATCTTTGATCAACAAGTTTTAAGAAAATAACTTCTTTTTAAAATGAAATCATCAACATTCCACCAGAACATATAAATAAGAAACTTATTTTTCCATAATATAATAAATAACCACGAAGAAACATCAAACAATTTATAAAATTATTATTATTATTATTTAATTAAATATTAAGTAAATAAAAAAAATAAGATTAATTTGATCTTGATCCAAATTAATATTTAGTTACATATTTTTATGGAATTCTTTGTCAAAAAGTTTTACAGCATTCTATTGATACATAAATAGAAATGATTCTCCAAATTTAATTACCAATTTACAGTCGGTTCTGATTCAAGCAATTTGGACTAATATAAGATGGGTCTCAAAATTCGTGAAACGACATTGGCAGTTATTATCCAAAAATAATTTAATTCGGCAAAATTAATAGAAATTGTATATTCAAAATATGCCAAATTGCCGCAATACTAGCCATGAGCCAACCTTACCTTAACTCTCTCAGTCATTTTGTAATCATTTTAAGTGTTCTGGCGGCGATAGGGGTGATGATAACATTTTTTATGGTATAGCGGACAACGCAGCGTGTGGGTCTCCTATAATACAGTAAGAGAACAACACTGCCCATGAACAACTGCGTAATATGATTAAGGTTTTGCATCATTGGATTAGTAAAAGAGCACTTTCAATTCTTACTTCTTGTTTCGTTTTACTATAAAGACCATTTTGTAATAACGATTTTACGTAATCAAAATCCACGCTGTATAGTCTAACTGTTGAAATGATCGTTATGGCACGCCTTATATAGTCAATTTAATAGATTGTTGATGTAGAAAAAGAAAAATTGTTAATTTTGTTATTGCATCTAGTATATTCTGATCAAACAGCCTAACCATGCAACTTTCGAATCCAAGTCCTAAGAAAATCGCAATAGGATAAGTCTATTAGCCTGTATACTATATAATCTCCCGCCTGCTTTAAGGAATTAATTTATAGAATTTAATTCAATTAGGAAAATTATCTAACTAAGATAGTCCAACTTTAAATTGATAAAATTTACGTCGTACTCTAATCGTAAATAAAATAAATCTGTACAATTAGGTACATTTATTAAGTAAAA
>DWCF01001902.1:0-27028 GCA_018230265.1 Delias oraia | reverse complement strand
TAAACTGACTGTGTTGCTACTGCCTTGAAGTTTATATACATGTATTTAGGTTATACATATAAATGTTTAGATAAGCACGAAAATGAATGAAAAGGTGCAATAAACGAATAACGAGAATGTGTAAAGCGATAAAAGTTGTAATGATTTGTTCGCAAGTCAGCAGGAAATGTAAGCACATAAAAACAATCTGTACATATTTATCAAAGGGACAGGTGCGTGAGAACGCGCAACGCGTGAAATTAGTGTAAATGTGGCGCGGTGTGGTCTCGGCTGACGGAGAAATACCATTACCAAAACATCAACCCTTGCGATTCGACGCGGCGACCGCCCTTCGTCGTTCAGACCACTCGGCCTCGCTTAACCTCGCCCATACAGCCTTTTTCATCGATTGAATCATCCAAACACTTCACAACAAACTGTCTTTTTTATGGTTTGCGCGACAACGGAGCAGGCCAAATTCCTATAAAGTAAGAGAACACCGCCAGCCAAGGACAACCGCGCAACAGCCCGTGCTTTGCTTGTTGCCGGATTTTTACGCCGCTAAGCAGCTTATTGTCAAGGGCCTTTTATTACCTCTCACACATTACCTCTCAAAGCGAAACACAGTACAAATACCGTTTCAGGGTCAGTTTCCTGTGAGCCCGTGGTATCACTTTGGACGGGCCGCCCCAATTATGCCGCTTAAACGCTAAAAAGGCAACTCAACCAATGCACGTGGCGGCAGGATTCTCTTACCATATAGGAGACTCAACTGCTCAGTTGTCCGCTACACATGAAAAAATCTAAGGAGCTTAACCTACAGATAGGATAATTAAGATGGAAATGACACATGAGAGACGGCGATTTTGACGCAAACGACACCGGCCTTTTAGTCTGAATTCTGTATATGGCTCCAATACGTTAGCAAGCGTTGCGCCTGCGTCGGTGCGAGAGCGCTAAGTGGCCGAATTGGGCGCGCGGGCGCCAAGATCGCGACGATACAGCCCCAACGCTAATCGTCAATAAAATCTCAATTTAGATCGGGCCGATAGCGTGTGAGTTACGGACGGGCAGTCGGACAGAACACGAAAACCTACTCGACGAAGGAATGCGTCCCGCGGCAGGACCCGCTCACCAATTGGGGACTTCCAGTTGGGCGTTATTTATCTCACACTAGGCCTGCCTCGCTGCGTCCGTCGCTCGCTGGAGGCTTTTCTGATTTCATTTATTATACGGAAATAGGTTAGCACTTCTTACTGTTGAAAGTATATTAAAGTTATTGTAAATAGATAGATATAATAAATTTGAATAATTGGGAATTTCAATTCTCAAATTTTGGATAACCATAGTCACTTGAGTGTAACATAACATTTAGGGAGGTGAAACGGAGGTGCAGCAAAATGTTATGCCGAGTTACTCGGGAAAAGAGGGAAATCAAAAATCTTCACATTTAACGTTACACAATACCAGGACGCTCCTTTTGTATTAATTTCTTTGTGTATAAAACATGTAAAATATTTCAATATTATAAAAATAAATAAATACTTGGTTTACAGAGCAACTACAAGTTTATTCATCTATAAATAATATAAGATTTAATCTTGATCATAAACACATCATATAAGTAATAGTGCATATATAATTGAGCTAATACTTCGCCAACCCAGTTCATGGTGAGAAACCAATGTGGTACTTCAGTAAACGAGTCTGCAAAATGGTTATCCAATTCCATAGCAAGATTAGTGCGATCAACTAAACAAACAATATTAATGGCTTTATAATAAAAGAGCAATTTGTTTCATCATTTACAATTACCACAGATAAAGCTGATGACGCGTTATTAGTCCTTATCCTATGATCAAAGTTATTATTTTTACACCAGACTTTCGTCGCTCGTAATGAAGGCTTATAACAAGAGGAACGCCCAACGTAACACATAGGTACCTATAAGCTACTAAGCTGTTTATCTTTTTAAATAGAACTTTTATAAGGTATTAATAACTGTGACTACTAGTTTTTAGATACATTTTTCACCAAGTGAAGGTGGACCTTATGCCCTTAGCATCCTCTATCGCTTCTATCATGGGGAATGTTCTAAGGAGCTGTGTGCTGAGGTGAGGTGCAATGATACTTGTAAGTGAATTTTGTCATCGAATATCGTGGCAGAATACAAAGTTCCATTCGTATCACATGGATGTTTGTCACCCGCAACAACGCGTTTTTAAGTATTATGCCCCGCGCACTACCCGCTGCATGGAAGCAGTTTTAAAAAGAGCCTAAAAGTCCAGCAACGCACCGTGAGCGAGGCCCGCTTTCCCTAGACTAGCCTCCTGCTCGTTTCTTTCGCTTTCATAAAATAAATTGACTCTTTCACAATTAGACACATTTTTTATTGAATTATATCTTTACTTTTCTGTAATTATAAACATTGCCGAACAGTTTATGTTTAAAGTTCTATTAATTTTAACACCTAATATAGTCATAGATTACATTTGAAAAAAGTACAAATCTCTTTAGGATAATTTTATAGAAAACATTAGCAAATGTTAAGTATATTGAAAAAATCCGTTTGCTTTCAAATGCCGTTGCATAGCGAGGCAGCGTAAAGGTGTTTAAAAATAATTTGTCGAACGTGATAAATGATGGATATAAGTTTTATTATTTCAAATTAGACGAACGAGCCGCGTACGTCCACCTTTTCTCACATTAGAGTTATCTTATCTGAAATGATTGCTTCCATTACCTTCAAGAACGGACACGTTGTTTTGTTAGCGAGGGAATTTGGAGAGATTAATGCGTAAAGCAATCAATTTTGATTGAGGTGTGTTTGATTAAGTAATTGTCTTTGTTCCCAATGTAGATTCACCGTTCACCGTAAAATCGCTTTCAGAACGGCAATTTTATGACCTTTTGTTTACTTACTAGATATTTTAATTACTAATTAACCAATTTCCCAGCACCACAGTCAGTTAGACTATAAATATTTGTGAAATGTGCCATCCACACTTATTTTAATTTATGGGTGACGTCAGAGTGTGACAATATATTTGTTTCTTAAGTTCTATTTCCAGAAGATGAATTTAAATGATTTCCACGATCATTAATAATATTGATCATAACATATCGCCAAAGATTACAGACGTACACGATTCGTTGACTGAATTGTCAGATGTCAAGTTAATAAAATGGGGTTATAAACATGTAATAAATAACTCGATATGTTAATAGACGGAATGTCGCCTGAAATATGTTTCGCAATCAGTTAAAATTGTATTGGCGTCGAACAAAATATTATTGATTGTGTCGTTGGGTTCCCACAGCGAGCTTAATACATATTCCGTGTACCAGTTAGCGCCCCATAAATTGATTAAGGGTCTGCGGCGTCTCTCAAAAGTTTTTTGTGACAGCCACGCTTTTTATAAATATTCCATATAGCATACGTATCATTCAAACTGCGTTTTCCTCGTGTTATTATGCACCAATGTAAATAAACAACTAGGGAACACAACCCTCCGAAATTATTCCAAATACATTTGATTAGCCTCGCGGCGGAGTGTTCTAAGCTAACGGATGCCTTGAATATTGGGTTCAACTCCTAGTTTAAATAGATACAATTTATAAAATGGAATTTGAATAAAAGCTTTAGTTTATGATGTTATTAGTATTAATAAAATAGGATATTCAATCAAAAGTTACAGATAAAAAATCTTATGAAAATAATGACAGTAAGTTAATTAATTGTCTCTGCCAATCCGGTGTAAAACGAATTGTGTGAATTTCCTGACAGGAAACTACTTTCTATCAAATATTTAAATCTTTGTACAGAACTTTGGTGATAAAACATAAACAATAATTATATTCTATGTACGTTTTGCCGCATCTACGTTTTGCCGACGACATAGATCTCATGGCGGAGCCGGTCACTATGCTCGGAGACCTCAACAAGGTATCCCAACAGGTGGGTCTTAAGATGAACTTGGAGAAGACCAAAGTCATGGTTAATGCTTATGTCGCACCTATACCGGTTATTGTTGGGAATGCTTTACTCGAACTTGTTCACGAATTCGTCTACCTGGGGCAAACTGTTCAGTTAGGTAGGTCCGGCATTGAGAAGGAGGTCAATCGACGGATCCAACTCAGATGGACAGCGTTCGGGAAACTCACGTACATCTTCTCCTCTAAAATAGTTCAGTGCTTGAAGACGAAAGTCTTCAACCAGTGCGTGTAGCCAATATTGACTTATATGATAATGATGATACGATGTATCTTTTATAATCCCCATGGTGAAAACAGTTACAAATACTTTGTAAACGGTAATTTAAGAGAAAACTACAATTAGTAATGTCTTGTTATTTAACACCTTAAGTTGTTGATTCAACACCGGAGGTTCCAAGTTCAATACTCAAGTAAACAATACTACTTGCCTATAACAAAAACTGCTAATCTTACTTTACTATTCTGTGACAGGAATATAAAGAAAAAATGAAAAATATATCACAGAGTCACTTCGATGTTTGGCGTTTCAGTGTTTTAACGCATTTTATGTCGCGCATCACCACTCTGTGTCATCAGCTGCCTACAGCGGTATTTCCGAACCAATAAGATTTTAAAAAAAGACGTATCTTTTCCTAAAAGACCGGTAACGCAACCTCGACACAGCAGAAGCTGTGGTTGTCCATGACCGAAGGACTTTTCCTTGGTAAGCCTCCTGGTTTTCATAAAGGAAAACATAAAATAAAACTGTATAGCAATGATGTCAGTAAGTCGGTAAGACGTTAAAAGGTAGAAAAAGGCTGAAGGTGACAATATAAATAACAATTTGGCCCACCCCGTTCGTATGTGGTTCGCCGGATTAGCATAAGAATGCCGCGGACGCCCACGGACACCTCCCGCCGCTTCGCGCGAATGTCCATTTGATTTACGCGCACCTCACTCCGTGTGCACAATACGCGAATGTGGGGCGCAGCGGTCAAGGGGCCCTGCATTGAGAAGCTACGGGTCTTCTCTCTCGTTGGAAGCTTACACGTGAAGGAAGCATTCATTACTTTGTTAGATATCTTTCTTATCCTTTCACGCGAAAACTACTAATCGATTTTAACGAAACATACCTCATACATAAGAATGACACATAGGTTATGATTTAATTTGAAATTGTGTAAATTGTTTTATATATAATAAACTAATAGCTTATAAGGCCATATATTCGTAGAAAAATAAAACATGTATAGAAAATAAGACTGAGCTTCTAAAATATAATACAGTTTTACATTGATAGATAATGCGTTAGAATTTTGCTACTCTACGTTCAACCATCTCATTGAAGAAAAAAATTATAATATTAACAATTATAATACAAAGAGTCATTCAGTGGGGTCAAATAGCCATTCGGCAAAGGCAAATGAAGATAAAACTTCGGCAAGACCAGTTTCAGACTATCGCAAGATAAAAAAGTCATAACACTAAATTAATTTGGTATACATAATTACTTATGTATAATTTTCGTTACTTTAACGACTCCGAACCGCGATATATTTTATGGCACAAAAAGTGGACCCTTTTAAGCAATAGCTTAATTTAAAAAAGGCAATAATTCATGACACAGGCCACCGTTGACGTAATTAAGACCTACTTCATACTCCTTATGCAAATTAATGTTTTCATACGTCGTTAATATTTAAATTAATTAGAAGGTGGTGCGGTTAAGCGCTTTATTTATAAACATTGCCTCACTTAAAACGATCTCTCAAACATTATATTACTGTCTCGTTGATGTGCTTTTGTTTCAAAACGAGACGGAATATTTTAAGAAAAATAAGTCATTCTCATACACAAAGTATCGGGTCTAATTAATGTCCAACTTACAGCAATCCATGGGCTCACCAAACCCGAAAAACAAATATACTAAAAACATTATCCTCCATTTTTGTATTCGGATAAAATGTCTCCTTATCCTCCTCCAAACCAATTTTCAGCCAAATCAGTTGAGCCGTTTTTGAGTTATAAATAGTGTAACTAACGCGACTTTCTTTCGAACGTAAAACTGGGGATATTTTAACTGACTGCAGGTTTTGTGTGTTTGTCTATAATTTTTCCTTTGACAAGGCTCTGAAGACAAAATGAATTATGCGAATTGTCTCCAAATATGCCGCATAAAGCCCCTAACCAACAAGATGCACAAAAACCAATATCGGAGTGAACTCGTCGTTAATACGTATTTAAGATGATATGTTTGAGCGTACCAAAAGAAATGTCCAGCCAATACAGCCAATACATCCAACTGGACATTATCGGGCTCCGAGGCGACAGACGAAAGCGATAAGGCCTTCGCCGAGTTCGTTTTGAGTTTCTTTCGGAGATCGGTCCTTGCGTCTTGTAACAGGTGCGCTTTTTCTTTGCCCTCGCGGTCAGGACTTGGGCCGATTTTGTCATGCGCTTGCGCCACAATCCGCATCGGATCTTAATTTAGTTGTCTCGTACCGCCGAGCGCTGGCCGCGGCTGCATGGCCCACGTAAGGGGCGCTAATAATTCACAACGTACGTTTACTTTCAATTAGGAGCTAACCTCTAAAGAGTCTAGAGCATTGATATTTACGTTCCGTGTTATGCGAGACGCCATAAGGCAAAAGGACGACTTGCGTGCTTCTTATTATGGAACGAGGTTTCTAAAATGTTATGATCAAAATATGTAGCGTGTTTATTCATACTTATGTTATTTAAACTTTTATTTGAAATTGTTTTGCTACTGTCTATGTACTTACCACGTTGACGAATTCTTGAAAGGTTATGGCCGGACTCCTTGAACTCTTCGCTTTGTCCAAGAGGATCTGATGAAGTTATTTTTTTATTAGCGGCTTTATATCTTACTAGCACGTTATTATAATAAAAAGAGAAAGAAGAAAATATTTGCTGAAATTCCTACCCTCTCGGTATAAATATCAGAGACAAAGATGTTGTCCAGATTCTACAATTAATAAAACTACTTATTTCACAAATAAACTAATGAAATAGATGAACATATCCAAAATTCCTTTTAAACTGAGCTTGAATTAAATTTCTGTAGCTAATATTTGTTTTATTTGGTAGCAAAAACTCGCTGTATATAACGCATAGGATTTAAAAAATTGTCACAGTCCGTCTGTATATAGGTAATGCTTTCGTATGTACCTCACGCTTGTGGTGTGGCACCTGCGCTATAAAGTCGGGATGTTGGAGCGTCTGAAGGAATTCCGGCCAAGGGATCTCGCCGAAGCCCTCCGGATCGAACTGCGCAAGAAAATAATAAACAAACCATTAGTATAAAATTCACACCTCGGAGATTCGACGCGGCCGTACAAAAAGTCGGATTTGTGATTCCGATGGCGCACCCGTGACGCCATAATCGCCGGCCATTCCGGGAGTTTTGTTATTATCTGTATATTGTTGTGATAATTCCGAAAAGGAGACGACAAAAAGTTTGTGGAGCGCCCTATCTGAGCAGGGACACATCTCAACGCCCGCTACGTGACCACACGGCTTTTGATCTCCGGCGCTTGCCTCTGGACTGCCTCTGTACATGTTAATCAAGTCGCAGTCGGGATTTCTGGAAAATCTACACGTCGTTAAAGTTTTGATGTGCCCAAACATGTGCAACGGATTTCAAGTAGTCTCGAGAGAGAAAAGATGTAAGTACGATCAACGTGTTAACACTTAACACATACGAGATGTTTCTTCGTCGAGAGCCATGCTGACGCACTAAATGGGGCGGCTCGTCCGAAGTGATATAACAGGCTCACAGATTGCTTAGCGTGAATAGGTACATGTACTGTGTTTCGCTATTTTAGTAAGGATATTGAAACTCTTAAAAATCGTGTTTAAGCGGCCTAAAAAGTCGACAGCACAACTAATGCGTGGACTGTGGAACGGTCTATACAAGAGCCCTACCTGCTCTGTTATCCGCTACACCATAAAAAAACGACGAGAAAAATCTAAATCAAATTATTTATTTAAAATTTACCAATACCACAGAAACAACACATTGAAAAAATTTAATAAAGCAAGCTTATAGGTACAGGGGTAGCGCTCGGCTGTATACCCTATCACAAGCTAAGTGCCGGTGTTCAGCGTCGCCATACACACACACAAATATAATAAAACATAAAGATTAAACCAGCAATACAAAACATTACATTAAAATTATCAAAAGGAAAAATTGAAAACAAGTAGAGACAATATTTGCACATGTAAATTAAAATAATCAAAGTATGGAGAATTTCAAGAAAAACAATTGAAATTCTATGCAACGCGGCACTGTAATAGAAATGTTGTTTTGTTAAAGATTTTGCGAATATTAAAGGAACGTTTAAAGTAAAGAATATAAATTGTTGGCTTGTAGCTTTTGCCACGCCATTGTACGGTATTGCAAATACTTTGAATTCGTCCCACGATGATATTTGAAGTAAACATACATGATGATGATGATGATGATGAACTCACCCGATCAAACAGTAGCCGCCATTTCTGTAATAAAAATTGAAATGGTTCAGAAAGCTCGCCACAGATATACATGAATCTTGTAACACCCCTGTTTCTCGGGATTAAAAGTTTCTACAAGGATACAACAAAAATATATTAAAATATAAATTTATTAAATCATAAAAAAAATACATTTACATTCTTTCTACAGAGTATATACATATAACTTGACATTGTTTCTCTGATAAGTATAAAGTATGTATGTGCCTTTTGTAAGTTGAAGCTTTATAAAGTGCCTTCATAATTATTATTTTATTAATTAAAAAATTATATGCAAGTATGTTGCATTAATTTGAGAAAGTGGTACTTTTAGTTGGGTTAGTTTAGTAGAGAATTTTAAAAGTTTGCTTTGATTTTAATTAGTCTTCCTTGAAGCGTTCTGTTGCATGTTAGCAACATCAGCCAGAGAGTGAGAGTACATTCAAAAGATTCGTCTAAAGTAAACTAAAAATTAAGCAGCTGCCTGCAAAGGCATTTAAAACCGATACGACTAAAAAGACTGGCAACACGCGGCTCAAAGAGAGGTTCGGATGTCTAGATTAGGCGGAGGACCTGGTCTTTGCCGCAATATTTTCAGAAAAGAGCGACTTATCAGGTAGTCCTTATAAGCTGAGGTCCGCGGATTCTCGGGGGTCCACGAGTATATGTGTCGCAGTGTCGTAGCTATCTGGACCATACATAAATGCTAATAATAACTTAATCAAAAACCTAATCTGATTTTTTTTGCTGTTTATTTTACTAAGAGGTCCGTAGAAACTGTCCATATATTCGTAGGGGCCCTTGCCTGAAACAGGTTGGGGATCGCTGTTATAAGTGATTCAACTTACATCGTGCATCAACTCCCGTCGTATTTCTGCCTCGTCCAGCTCGCTTCCAAGGTCCGTGTGATCTGTGTCATAGAGATGTTCAGCTGCGCGTGATAGTGACCCCAGGGAATCCCGAGCCGACGCGAGAGAGCCGGTGACCGTCGGAAGGACCCCGGCTTCGATACCTGACTCCATTGAGGTAGTCGCCGACAGGACAGTGGCGGCCGGGGGGGCGCACACTTCGCCGCCACCGCAGCCACTGCCCACCCATACAGACATCTTAGCAACATCCACACCACAGAGTTCATGCGACCAACCACATAACTTGGACAGATTATTAACTGTCGTTGAATAGGTTACAGGATTGGAGCTTCTTAAGGCACGTTTATTTGGCACCTGAAAGAAAATACAACTTTTTCACGCAACGCTAAAACTAAAGTAAATATTACTGCTTACATCGGAGGCCTTTAAAATGCCAGCATCGACTGTGTCGAGGTTGTCCATGGGCGGCGGTGTTCTCTTACCATATAGCACATATACCGCTATACCATTATACTCCTACATTAACGGTGTGTACAAGTAAAATGACAGTAACTACCGACATAGAAATCTATTCATTTTTAACTTTTATTATGTCTAACAATCTCTCTTCAATGAAACTTGTAACTAAATGATTATTTTTATAAAAAATTGAAATAACAATTCTTCTACAGTATATGTGTACTAAAATAGTTTTGTATAGAGAAATAATTGTCATCTTATTAATGTTATCTTTACTTCATTGGGGGTGTATAGATACTTAAGGGCTTCAACCCTCAGCTCGTTGCCATGGCGACGTGTCGCAGATTCATTCACCGGCGTCATGCACTTTAAGAGCTTTTTCAGACGTGGCGGAATCCGTGCGGATGCGAACCGTGCGGTTCTAAACGCAAGTGTTCAGAAAGGCGCGGATCTAATTGCGGAGTGCCTAGTCCGCATAGAGCGACAGTCGTTTCAATCTATATGTGTGTAGTTGTTTCTCCGTATAAAAAAAGAAAGAAGAAACGGCAATATTGGGTGCATCCAACATTACGTGACCCATGATCAGTTTCAGACTTTATATGCAAAATCAAGAAGCTATTGAAACGAAATTCTTCAATTTTTTGAGAATGTCGATACATTTTTGGTTTATCCGGAACTGTAATGCGATTCTATGCAGGCAGAGGGTTATCATACGAAAAAAAATTTTAATTACTGTTATCAAGAGCTGGACGTTATATTGAATACACTTTTGGAATTCTGGCAAATAAGTGGCGCATCTTTCATAGGCCTATAAACGTTGATATAGTTTTTGCCGAAGATATAATAAAGGCCTGTTGCGTGCTACACAATTTTGCTGGAACTAGTGACAGTAAACAATATGAAGATACTTTATATACTTCCCCCAATGAGTAATCTTAATACATTACATGCAGGAAGGGGTACACCGTCATCATTAAAAATTAGAGACAAATTTGCTAATTACTTGGTAAATGAGGGTCGTGTAGAATGGCAAGCCACAAAAATATAAAATAATTTGTTACAGTTCACGCCAAATAACAAGACTCAAGATGCCGTCGCGTCAGTTGCACATCACTAGCAACTCCATTACTATGGCAACGTGATAATTTTTATAGGCCTGATACTTTCCTCTAAACTACATTTTTTATAGTTTTGTTATGTGGGGTCGAATGTCAATTATAAAACATGTAAATAATCCTGGTAAATGTAAAATTAAATACTATATTGGCCAAATATAATCTTTTTACCTAAGAATCTTCAATTTCTCTAAAAATGTCTACCAGCTCCATTTTTAATAATTTTATTTGAATATTCCGCACAGCAGCTAAACGCGCACTGTCTTGGAAGGGCTATTTGCTGCTGGCATATAGCCGTCACAGCTTTAAATCGCGTTCAACGGACGTAAAGCAAATAGATCCGCGCGGTGTGCGACTAATTAATTTTCAAGCAGTTCAGTGGCGGTAGCCGCGCGGATGACTTTCCGTGCGAACAAGAGTTAACGAATTAATGGCGCTAATGTAAAAGGGTCCGCGCGGTGCAACCGCGGTTTGCATCCGCACGGATTCCGCCATGTCTGAACGGGGTCTAATACTTGCGGCTGTCGAAAATCACTATCCTGCCATCTATCTGTACAATAAAAAAACTAATTTTTCAGCTTTTTCTATCTATAGACTACGACCTCGAAATAAATTAAATCTAAAATGGCAAGTGCTAACCGAGACGTTGATTGTAGGTTTACAGATGATTGCCCATTTTAATTCGAATTAGGCAAGGTGACCTAAATAATCATTCCGTGGGATGCACTACCTGGAAGGTACTGTACCGGAAATTTGGATGTCGTGAACTGTTTACATTAATCAAATATACAACCTCAAAATTCTATAATACAGCGTGCATGCCTTAAAAATAGCACTTAGTACTTACAGTTTTCGTATTATATCACTATCATAAGGATCGGTATACACGATATTTCATCTCTAACAGGTAACGCGACATTTCGTGTCAAGAACTCATTAATTGTTGCTGGTGTTGCAGCATACGTCAAAACACTGCCTCGGCGAAAGTACAAGGATAGCGTCCAGAATCTGGCGCATGCGTTGTCCTGGCAACGAAGGGTGCATATGAAATTGTGCATGCTGTAATCCGGGATTCTATGTGTTTGTTTGTGGGCACTTGCAGTGAAACTTCTCCAGGACGATGGTTATATGCATGTCTTTAATGGAATACTTTAAAGTTGATGCATTTGCTTAGGTTATAGGTATGTATAGATACAAACATAACATGTTAAATTTCTAAATCACTCTTTCACTAAGAATAGTTACTGTGAAATTATTTCTTTAGCTTAATAAAATACAAGATGTGTTTTGTAGGCATTAGACAATTCATCTTAGATAAATAATTAAAAGCTATAACTACAATATGTTTTACTCTTTACAAAAAGTTGAAATTTAATCGCCTATAAGGCAGGCTGGTATTTAATGATTGTTGTATCAGAGCTTGTTATTTCGAAATCTGCCAAAATTTAATTTTCTACTAGTGTCATTACATTACTCGATTTTTATATTAGGTCAAATTAACAAAACTATTTATTTATTTATAAATATATATATATATATATCTATTACAAGCAGAGTCAACTTGGGACTTTGTTTTCATACTATTCCATCTAAAATTAGTTTTATCAAGTGCCTACAAAAAAATAATAGCAAAGAATCGTTAAGTATTTTTATCTGCAATAAATCCTTATTTGTTATTCTAATATGATATATGATGACATATGATAGCTCTGTGGTATAGAGCAGGACTTCCCAAAGTTATTTACACTATGACGCCCTACAGAATTGTTATTTTTCCTCCAAGATGCACAGACGACTTCGACAGATATGCATGGAGGTCCAAGGTGGAGGCTTATGTCGCAGTGGACGTCTTACGCCTGAAATGATGATGTCGATGATGATCCGCCATAATCAAAACAACCTACTGTAAGGAAAAAAAACAGTAGTAGTTAGCCTAATTCAGAAAAAATCCAGAATTTAATATTTTTTTATTACAAAATACGTACAATAAAAATCAAGAATGTAAATCAAGACATATATTCATTATTATAACATTTGTTTATGGTTATTAGTAGTAAGAATGGTAATGCAGAGGATGTGTTTACTTTTCTGAGCATAGTTTCTGAAATCGAGGCTCAATTCTGGAAATTGCAACTCTCATCTCTTTTTTCCAACATTTATTTTCGATCTTGCATCTATGACAGCAACTGGTAATACGCTCATTCTCGCTTATTGAGGTTTCTCACTTATAATATACTGTTTGACTGTATATACTTATTCGTTTAAAAATAGTCGGATAGATAAGGTTTAGGTTGATCTAATTATATCATAATTATTAAACCCGAAGATCATTTTAGCATCTTTATTTGAATAAATGTAAAATAAAAATATTTTGCAATTTATTTCTTCAAATAAATGAATAATTTTCCTTTGAAGCACTACAACTTTTGCTTCATGTCTATTAATTTGACATTTAACACATTAAACTTTTATTCTTCCATCTTAAAGTGTCAAATCTCATGAGTCACAACAAAATTATAACTCATTCAAATCAAAAATTAAAAAAATATGGATTAAAGATCTTATTCATAAAATAATAAAATATTATGCCTAGTTCTCGAGCGGCTCTATTATTGCGTCGATTATCATTAAGTGATAATAAGCTAAAGAATATTGGCATTACTCAAAACAATAAGGAAATATTTCTTGCAAATCAAAGGGAATTTTGTTGGACCATACGGTGTGTAATCGTTCATGTAACCGTATAAACCATTTTAATTTTTTTATGTTACATCAGAAATTGTTAATCAAAACCCAAAAACTAAATCCAAAGTATTCAATAATTATTTAGTTACTGCACTTGTATACAAACACAAAATTTTTATTAAAAAGTGATAGAGCATATAATGGTCTCACAATAATTATATTGTTATTTTTTTTTAAAAGAAAAATACAAATATTTCTAAATAAATAATAAAGGTTTTTTTGCACAACAAATATAGTCTTATCAGTAAGACCCCATTACATTACAAATAGGTAAAGTATTTATTATATGCGAAATAAACTGTAGTAACAAAATTTTATAATAATAGTTAATAATATAATATATATAATTTTATAATATAGTTAATATTTAAATACATTTCATAATAATAGAACAATTTTAAGATATTATATATTAGATGATGGTATAGTAAACCTATATTAGTTATCAGTTTGGCATAAGTAAAAAAATCTTATTTGTCAGTTATGTCACTGAAAAATTTAAATTTTCAGTTTTGTATTCTTCACATCTGTTAATATTCAATTTCTCTTTATTTCTATTTCTGGTTTCTATTCCTGTCTTCTATTTTAGGATCTCAACAATATGTAATAATACTTTTAATTCTTCACAACTTCTGAGAGGATTTAGCAATAACATTGTTAAAATGGCAGCTTCTAAAAAGGAATCAAACTTAACTGAAACATCAAAATTTACAAATAAACTAGCACAAGAAAAATCTCCATATTTATTGCAGCATGCTCATAATCCTGTTAATTGGTATCCGTGGTGCCAGGAGGCTCTCAATAAAGCAAAAGAAGAAAATAAACTTATATTTCTTTCTGTTGGGTACTCCACATGCCATTGGTGCCATGTCATGGAAAAAGAATCTTTTGAAAACGAAGAAATTGCTAAAATCATGAATGAACATTTTATAAATATCAAGCTTGATCGTGAAGAAAGGCCAGATCTTGATCGATTATACATGCTCTTTGTTATGGCGACAACAGGTTCAGGAGGTTGGCCAATGAGTGTTTTTATGACTCCGGACCTTAAGCCCATTAAGGGTGGGACATATTATCCACCAGAAGATCGCTTTGGATGTCCAAGCTTTAAAAAGTTACTGAATATGATGGCTTTCAGATGGAGGCAAAACAATGAACAGTTAGTAGAATTAGGTGACAGTGTGATTGAACAAATACAAAATGGAACAAAACTAGAGGTAAACACCTCTCCACCTGCCAAAGAAACCTGGATGAGATGCGTTCAAAAGTACATTTCTACATTTGAGCCAGAGTTTGGAGGCTTTGGTACAGCACCTAAGTTTCCCCATGTGCCAGCATTCAATTTTCTATTTCATTACTATGCTAGAGACAAATTTGATCCGAAAGGAAAAGAGTGCTTGGACATGTGCCTCCACACATTGACAAAAATGGCCAAAGGTGGTATCCATGACCATATATCAAGTGGGTTTGCACGCTACTCAACAGACAACCACTGGCATGTGCCCCACTTTGAAAAGATGCTGTATGATCAAGCTCAGCTGGCTGTTGCCTACACGGACGCCTATTTAGCAACGAAAGACGAGTTTTTCGCCGACGTGGTACGTGATATTATAAAGTATGTTACCACTGATCTGAGGCATGAGCTCGGTGGATATTTTAGTGCGGAGGATGCCGACTCTTATCCCTCGTTCGGTGCCCCACACAAGGAAGAGGGCGCTTTCTATGTATGGGAGTACAGTGAACTCAGGGCACTTCTGGGAGATACAAAAATGGAATCACATTCCTACTTTGACATATTCTGCGATTACTTTAGCGTCGAAGAGGATGGCAACGTTTCGCCCGACTCTGGGGTGAAAGAGGAGTTTGAAAATAAAAACGTGCTGATTGTTTATGGAGACGAGGAACTGACAATGAACAAATTTGGCCTAACAAAGGAGCAGTTTCGGAAGGTTATAGCGAGCTGTCGAGAAACGTTGCGTACGGCTCAGCAAAATAGGCCGAGGCCACACTTGGATACAAAAATGTTGTGTTCTTGGAATGGGCTTATGATATCTGGATTAGCAAGAGCCGGGCAGGTGTTGGAGGAGAAGAGTTATGTGGACGACGCTATCAAAACTGCGAATTTTATCAAACACCATCTGTACTGTGCGGAGACCAACGGCCTCGTGCACTCGTGTTACAAAGAAGATGACGGCTCTATTAGCCTTGGGTGAGTAATAATCTTGTTCTTTATATATAGAGTACAAAGGATCAGATCGGACACTTCTAGACTCAACCTCACGCGAGGAAAAACCAAAACAGACAGGAATTCAATATAAAATTATTTGTTTTAATTTTACGCATAATATACGTTTCAGAAATGTGCCGATCAAAGGCTTCTTGGATGATTACGCGTTCCTCATCCGTGGCCTGCTGGACTTATACGAAGCGTCGCTTGACACGGAGTGGCTGCAGTGGGCAAGGGCTCTGCAGCAAAAGCAGAATGACCTCTTCTGGGACACCGAGGTCGGCGGGTACTTCACCTGCTCTGGCGAAGATAGCACTGTGATCCTAAGGTTGAAAGAAGGTAAACAGCTGCTAGCTGTGCTGTGCGCTTTGCTATGCTATTGGATATGCTATATGGACAACGTAGGAGGTGGCTCTCCTATATGCTAAGATACTTCGCCGCCCATGGACAACTGCGTCAGCTGCGCTTTGTTCGTGTTGACTTTAAAGCCGTTTACGCGGTATAATTTCAAAGATCTCCCATATCCTCACCTAGCCAATCACGCTAGAAGTATCTACCGTTTCAAGTACAACTATAATTTCACGTTGAGTATTCTGGGAGCATGTGGTATCACTTCGGATGAGCTGGCCCAACTTGTGCGTCCGCATATGCTTCAGCACGGTTCTCCACGGGTGCCACAGTTTTGGTTAGCCACTCATCCGGCCAATATGAAGCCCTTCCAAAGACTGAATTATTTAAAAAGACAGTATGATATAAATAATAAATTATGAAGTAATTAAAAGTCAGCTAATCTATTTAAGTAATGACTTGAGAATTTCGTACTGCCGGTAGTTGTGTGATCTGAGGCGACTCGTGCATCACTCAATATGGTGCTTGCAGACCAGGATAGCGCGGAGCCCGCGGGCAACAGCGTGTCCTGTCACAACTTACTGCGGCTCGCGGCGTACGCGGACAAGAGTCCGGTACGCGTGGGCGGCGAGAAGGAGGCCGACCTTGCGAAGAGACTGTTGCTCGCGTTCGCGAAGCGGCTCGCTGACACGCCCAGCGCGCTGCCCGAGATGGTGTCGGCGCTAATGCTTTATAATGACTCCCCGACCCAGGTGCGAAGTCGTGCTTCTACGACCCCTGATCCGTCTAGCTCAGCGCTGCTTTTGCTTTCTCACTTTTTATTAACAACATAGTCAACATTGTTATATGTATATACATACCTGTACGTACCATAGACTCTATAAAACGCACTAAGCAGAGATACATGTTAATATATTGCAAAACATAGCATTTTTTAATAAGCTTTGTACAGTTTACTCATTGCTTACGCCAAAAATTCACGGCAGGTTTTGCTATGTTGGGAAATTTTTTTGCGTTTTAATTTAAGAATGAAATGTACTTTTTTGAGAGACGTTAAATGATTTTCATATTTGTTTTGTGTGGTAGGTGCTGATCTCGGGCGGTAAGTCGGACCCGCGTACACTGGAGCTGGTGCGCGTGGTGAGGTCTCGGCTGCTGCCGGGCCGGGTGCTGGCTCTCACGGATCCCAATGAGACGCCACAAGGTGATCGTTTCTTTTATTGTTTAACTCATTCTGCATTCTGCGAGCTCGTCGTATCACTTTAGACGAGCAGGCCCAATTAGTGCGTCAGCATATGCTTCAGAATGGCTTCCTACGATTGCGACAGTAGTTGTCCCCTGACTTTAAGTTGGCACTATTGTGTTTGCAATTTTAATTGTATGGACAAGACAATAATGCCAACATCACTTAAAGCTAATATTTGAAAAGTAACAAGTCTGGTCAAGTTGCTGGTGTGAACAAGAAAATACGGAGATTTTGGAGTATTAATGATTTTAAGGTATAATTATTGTGTCTATGTCGATATGGAAGAAATACTTCTGCTCTGCTAAGAAAATGATGCCCATACTTATGTGTATTAATTTAGCAAAGAAATCTAATGCAGATGCACTTTACGACAAGCTTTTATGCCAATGAAAATATGTAATGACGTTATTAATTGATAGTGAAAGTTCTAAATGAAAATGTTATTTTATTATTTTTGGCGCATTTAAATAAAAGCTGATTTTGAGAAAGTAATTTACTTTTCAAATATTATATTTGTATGCAGTGATGAGTCGCAGTCGCGGCGTGGATGCGCCGCGCGCTTACGTCTGCCGAAGGTACGCTTGCTCGCTGCCCGTCACCGATGTCAAGCAGCTCGAGGACTTGCTCGACGACCCGCCTAAGGCACAATGAATGCAACAACCATCTAACGTCTGCCCTCAATCCCCACGAGAGGCGTAGCTTGCTTACAAATAACCGTTTCACGCTTTGTATGTTCGTTCGTCAGTAATACTAATATTTTTTTAGCTTATGGTGTGTCTTTTTAGTTTCACAATTATCTTTTCATGTTAGCTGCTATTGAAGGTATAATATTAAAAGTTTATATTGCTAGTTCTTTTGTTGGATTCGTATTCATAGCAATGTAATCGGAAACTCTAGTCTAGAGAACAGTGTCATCACATGATTATTACCTGTAACACTTACTAAATTATTTAAAAGCACGTTGGTGAGTAATCTCAATTAGTCAATTGTAATGTAGCCTTCTTGCTTGTAATTGGTCTATTGTGTCGTCTCGTTTTTGCAAAAGCAGAAGTACTTAAGCGAGACAGAAACAATGTTTGAGTTTATTTCAAGGAAAGAAACGAAGGCAACTAAGAGGCTTATACAGTTTTCAATGATTATATTATGCAAGATTTAAAAAAATTGCTAGTTACTTAGTGTAGGAGTAAGTCAATTAATGTTTCATTTGATTTGTAAAATGTTGGCCACCAAGTGGAAACGATAGGTCTGAATTTGTGATAGATTATTGTGTATTGTTATGTGGAGTTAATAAAGTTAAAGTTATTCAAGAATTGTCTTTTGTTTTGTTCAGTCTTGTTGGTGTGTAAAGGTTTACTCAAATTTGTCCTTCGTTGTGTGGGGGAATGGAGACACACGTCTGTTTATTTTTGGTTTTGTTTATATTATATTAAATGATCAGCTCAGCTAAGTTTATTGCAAATTCAAGAATGCTGCCATAGAAAGATTTTCTATATATAACGGCTTCATCATCAGCCTATTCAAGTCCACTGCTGGACATAGGCCTCCCCAAAGACCTGTTGCGATCTGGATGCAGCGGTTGCCCGCGACCTTCGTGAGATCGTCTTTCCATCGCGTGGCGGGACGTCCCTATGCGTTTGCGTTGCGACGGCTCAATATTTTGAAATTCAGCACCCAGTAGGGATTCAATATATTAATTTAATATATATAGAACTATTGTTCTTGACCGATCTGCTTGCATATTATTATTTGCATTTCTATGACATGAATAAAAGAGATGAAATTATAATATTTTTAATCATAACACCAATTTTTACAATAATACAATCGAATATTTTTACTGTAATACCTGTATCGAAAAATTGATTACATATAAACACCTAATACCTACACTTTACTTACGAATAGAGAATAGCAACTTTAACTTGAGTGAAACCAAAACGTTACCATTCGCACATTGAATACAGCAGAAGCTGAATCAGCGGAACATTCACAATTCAATACATTTATACAAGTTATTACATCCAATTTGAAAAGTCGAAGGTCTTTCATGAGTAGGGCTCGCTTCTAACTTATCTCTTTATTCAATGCAAATTAAAAACTGCCGACAATTGTCATTTTCTATTCTATCTGACATTGACACTTCCACTAAAAACTCCGTTGGAAGCGGTAATTGCTACGTAACGCAATTCTCGTGTTGTGAAATTTTACGATGCGTAAAATTTGAAATTTTACGGGGAATTTTAACTCAATTTGGAAACGCCTTCCGTTTATATTTTACTTTTTTTTGTTGCTTTAGTAGTATCGTAAATACGATTAAGATATTTTAGCGATTTAGCGCTACTGTTGACAGAATTAAGCGAGCCAACACACAGCATAAATTGCGTTACGTTATATTTAAACGCGAGACTATTAAAAGCTACACTCAACAAAAACCTGTACAAGTTCTATGAGGCGCTGGTATTCTGTGAGTCGGTCAAACTTTTACTATTCTACTACTAAATGTGCTCCGCTTTTATAGGTATTACAAATATTTTGACATCAAAAGTTTAATTTCGACCATTTTTTTCTGGTGCATGATGTCGATAGAGTAAATAGACCATAATTCTTGTGTTTTGAATTTCTTCGCAGTTTAAGGCTTATTACAGGAACTATGGCCGACCAGACACATAATTTCCCCAATATATATTCATACAGATTTTTTTATATAAACCAACTGCGTACAGATTGACTTTTAATGCAGGAAAATTAAAACTTAGGCAATTGCAAGACTTTTACAATATTAGATATGTATTTACTTTAATGTTATTCGAAATATTTAAAGGATAATTTTAAGTACTTTTCCACACTTTCTCTTCAAATTATAAAAATAATAAAAAAACAAAAATAATTACTGTAGTATGTAAAGGTAATAGAAACTTTTCGCAATAACTTGCTAATACTAAAGAGTAGGTCAGTACTATATGTCCTCTATATCTATACCTTCCTCTCGGAAGATAAACGTATACAAAGGAAAAAGACATATATACACAAGTGGCACGGACAAGAATTGAAATAAAACGTCAGTTTCAAAGCTAACCTAATAGGAATTATTTAACTATTAGGAAAATGTTACACTACACGTTACATACACATAAATATCACAAATTAATGTCAGTTCAGTCAAGTTTTAAACTACACAAGCGATTTTACAACGCAAATAATTATACTATGAATACATTGACTAATTTCTATGATATTGAACGTGAAACAACAGCGAAAACGCGTTCAAATTATCCGCTTACTTGTAAGCGCTACTCGCCAAGGCAAAAACAAATAAGACAATAGCCAATCCAGTTACTGCCAAATGATATTCTTAGGACTGATACGCTTTGATAGGAAAACATAGTAGTAGGGTATACAGCGAAACTCAAAGTGATACAGCGTTCAACGTACGATTCAGAGTCACAGATTATTGACCACCGTAGACATAGATTATCTATGATAACAAAACGCAGCTCGCGTTTATTTTTAATATTCGATACTTATTCTAGATACATTTATGTATATTTTAAAAAGCACATTCAAGCAATTACTAATTATTTAAACTGCAGCGGTAAAACTCGCATACATAACGTATGAAACTGAAATTAATACAAAACCCACACCTGAAAAGACCTGAGATTAAGCCATACTACAAACAAAAACTTCTTCAAATCTGTCCACGCGCACTCACGGTACTGTGACACCTTTGTAACAGACAAACACATAAACTTATAAAAACTTTTGAGTCGGAGGTTTAATGTAAACAGCGAGGTAGATAAAGAATATTTGTTCTAAATTAATTGAAAATTGTATTCTCCTTATTGCAACCTATAAGCGAGTAACTAAAGGCGATCATAGCACACCTAATCTTTTTCGTTTTATTAAATGTTACTTTACTTGAAACAGATCTTAGTCATACTGTCACTCTCTCGATAATGTGAAAACACTGTAAAGATCTGAATTTAACAAACTTCTAAAGGTGATCAAAGGTTATAATAGTAAAGTTTTTCAAAGAAAATATAATTATTAATCAATCTCTCGAATGAAAATATTTTAGCGTTCAAGAAAATTTCCAAAACTTGGATAAAGTTCGATAGCAGATTTTATACTTAAACATTTATAAGTGCATTGAAGCCGTAAAATAATTTGAGAAATGATCAGTCAATTGTGTTACCACACTACAACTTAGAAACTAACAAATTCGTTATCAGCACGAAACAAACAGGCGTTCAGCAGTTGGCGGAATCTGAGCGTTTTATTTATACGAATTTGCAATAAAATTGGTTTTATAAAGTTGTTCGCCCTGGGTGCACAAAGGAGTAGGGCAGGGTGGGGTTTAAACAAGGGCACCTGACCCGGGCGCTAATTCGTAATTGAAGAAAAATTATCGTAATTGGGACTTTGTAAGCTGTTGTCTTTCATTTAAAGCCAAATACTTTTGCTAACTGCAATAAAACTACATAACACCGAATTTCATGCGTTTTCGGCTTTTGTGAAGATGGTTTTAGAAGTGAAGATGGCCTCACAAAGTGTCTCGCCACCAGCGTAACTCAATCGATAATTTATTTAATTTTGAAAACGCTTTCTTGGTTCCTGAATATACCTTCAGTTGGCTAACTGAGACTTTTTCTACAAATATTCAGATGACGCTGGTATTTTACGAACTGATTAAATTTTGTCAACTGAATGCAGTTCGAAAACAACGTTGGTCCATTATCTCTCGTTTCTCCAATTTAAACGCTCAAAATCCGCCGAAACTTACATTGCATTCTACACCGTAATATCACGATAATAGAGTTCAATTATTTTCTACACAGAACCCATAGCACACTACACACTAAGAGAAAGAAATATTAATTTCAATGGTCGTTCCTATCGCTAAACAAAAGACATTCAACAGACCTGTTACATGTATTAAACAGAAAATTTAGTTTTCCTCTCCAGTTTAACAATTTTTTTTACATTTTATTAGTTTGCGAAGGTTATATATGTCAAATTATTACAATATTAAAAGAATACTTAGTGGATAGAGAACTTCCTGATAGGTATCGTACGTTTAAAGGTTATTTTTTTAATCATTACTGGCACATAAAATAATTTTTTATCTTTTTCTGTTGCATAAATCAAACGAATAATGATATTTTCACATATCCCTAAATGTTAATTAATCATTTATGATACTTCACATTCATACTCCAAAACAGTCTTGTGGTAGAAGAGGAGGTATCTGTAAAGAAAATATTTTTTGTGAAAATACGTGATAAATTGAAAAATAAAGATATTCTATACCGTGCAAGACCACACATGTCTTCATAATGATTTTCAAATCACAATCATAATTAAAGGACGAGCTCTTAAGGGCTAAACTTCTGCTTGATAGGCCGGCAACTCATATACCGTCCAAATGATGGAGATGCCCATGGGCGGACCGCTAATACGACAAAAAATATCACAAACCAATTTCATAAAAATGAGTAACAAAATAGAAATAGCAAATTCCTCAAAAATATGTCGAGACCTTTGAGAGAGCTGGAGTCTGTACCTACTAGGCTCAAACGTGCATGACGGAATCTCCAGGCTTTTCCCAACCGCGGAAATTTGAGTGCATTATAAGTTAATATGAATATATGTGAGTGTGGAATTGAGTATCAGTGTTGTGTGTCATGTAAAGTCTCTCTTTAGCGAGCGAATGTGTATTTAATGATGAGAATAAAGTTTTCTGTTTCTGTGTTGTTTTTGCAAAACAAATATAGAGTGGAAAGGCAAATTCACCCCTCGCTGTCGAGCACCTCCCTGAGCGAGGCGCGCGTGATCATGTGGTCGTCGCACTTGTACCAGCTGCCCTTCATCTGGCGCACGTACGCCGTGTAGTGGCCCGCGTCCAGCGAGCCCAGGTGGTTCACCACCGCGAACAGCGAGTATCTTCATAGTGAACAGAGAAACATATTTACTTACCCTACTACAGTACAAATTACACATTTTTGTATGATACAGCGGGCAACGGAGCTGGCAGTTCTACTCTACAGTGCGAAATTACTGCCGCCCAGCGACAATCGCGCTAAAACCTACGATTTTCTTGTCTTGCCTGTTTTTTGGAGAATGTTAAAAGAAGCAAAGAAAGAAGAAGAAAGAAGCTAAGCACGAAAAGGTTGATAAAAAACAGAGAATATAAATAAGCTTTGCGCTGATGTTAAATTGTTTAAAAGTCTAAGACGAGGATCATTCTAGTTCCGCTTTCACGTGTAGAGTGAGATGAAGAACTAAATAGATTTAATATGCATCGATTTACTTTCATGTTAGATTTACGTTTGCATTGTCGGCCTTATGGCTAGGGCGCCTAGGCGGTATAAGTGACACAATCAGCGAAGCACAGTAGAAAAGAGCCGGTATTTTTTGCCGTTGGCTACGACAGTGCTAACACCGTCAAGACCTCATATATATCTCGAAAGAGACGTTAGATTACATCGAATGCTCACCTGTTGTCCTCGAAGACGCCCTCCGGCGCGTTGTTGTTGTCGGCGGCGTCGACGGCGCGGCGGTGCGACGCCATGAACGGCGTCATGTCCAGCTCGGCGGGGAAGGAAACGAAGGCGGAAATCTTGCGGTCGATCTGCGATGAGTGCTCGAAGCGCTTCAGGTGGAAGCTGGCCACTATGGGCAGCGTCTCCAGCGTCAGCTGCTTAGTGGACTCGCGGTAGGCGCGGCAATTGGAGCATTTGATCTTGGCTGCGGAGCCCAGGTGCTCGGCGCGCGTGAACCGCTCCAGGCAGGCCTGCAGCGAGCTGCAAGTTTTTATAAGCAATTAAAAATAATTACTAATTATTCATCCACTTTTTGAGGTACATAGCAGAAGCAACACTATTAGGCTATAAGAATAGGGTTATTTGGTTTGTATATGCAAACAGCAGCCAACGAGCTCATCAATGTTGGGCGGTCGCCCTCCCATGGACCTTCGCAACCCTTGCAAGGCCCATTTAAAAAAATTACAGATGTCATATTGTAATCAAAATATAGCTTATATATACTTTAGCTTAAAAGGGTGCGACGATGCAGACGAGTTCCCTGATGGTAAGAGATCTTCAGCGCCCACGAACAAGCGTGCCTTAGTCCCCCTCTCGAAACGATGCCTGCACTATTTCAAGGAGCGAGTGAGGATATCGGAACCTCCTAAAAACGGTTGTTAAGCGCGATTTAGTCGGCGGGTCGGCGGTATTCATTTTAGCATATAGGAGACCTAGCTGTTCGCTTGTCCGCTATATTATAATAAACCGCCCCAATAAGAGCGTCAGTTTGAGCTTCGTCGTAGCCCTGCCACAGAGTAAGTACAACGAGCCCTATCGGAGAAAATGATAAAATGACAAACCCTGGCCCGGCGACATCGAGGCTGATGTCCCAGAAAGGGTCGATGGTGGTGGAGACACCCGAGCAGGAGGTGCACACCACGTCACTCTGCAATCCGCCCGTAAAGATCTGGTCGATGATGCAGTTGCATCGCCCGTTCTCTTTTCTCTCGCCGCTGTCCTCCACTCCGTTCATGCAGTGCCTTCAGGTTCAAGACAACATCTTCATTTCACATAGAATATTACGAACGCCATAATAATTAACATATTGGTTCATGAACGCGGCAGAGGTCAGTCTTAAGCCACTTGAATAACCCCAAGTCAAAAATTCTGTATTCAGTAGAATTTAAAAATTACTTTGAATCGTCAACAGTGCGATCCCACACCTGTTCCGACCATACGCCTAAGACCAGGCAAGAACCTTTAGGGGAGATAATTTTATTATGGTTGTATTTGTTAACTCTTATGTTTTTATACTGTAATGCTTTATAATGTGGCTGATGTCGTTCATTAATAAAATGGGATGAAAGTCTGTTGAGTTTAATTTTTGTAGATTATTACTAGGAATTTTCTACTAGGAGTTTTCAATTTCCAAATCTTTAGCGTATCGTTCATCAGTATCGTTTTTTAATTTTTTACTTTGTATTACGAACAATTTTAGATCTTTTTCTTAATATTAAATTTGATAAATCCGTACTGTCTAGAGGCATCATGAAACACTCGTATTAAAGTAAATGTTTACCTACGGTTATCCAAAAAATATCACACATATAATATACAAACGTAAATACCATTATTCAATTTATGATACAAATAGGAAGGCAAACGAGCAGGCTTATTTAGGACAAGTGGTCCCTCGCCCATGAACACCCCTAGACTTTTCAGAGCCGCAGATGCGATTCAGCCTTTTAGGAATAGGTATGCTCTTTATTATATTAATAAAAGGTTATCGCGAAAAAATGCTAGGTCACTTCATCATCATCATCATCAGCCTATTCAAGTCCACTGCTGGGCATAGGCCTCCCCCAAAGACGCCCATCTGTTGCGATCTTGAGAGATCTGGATCCAGCGGTTACCCGCGATCTTCGTGATATCGTCTTTCCATCGTGTGGCGGGACGTCCCACTCGATCTTTCTTCCCCATCGGTTGTCGGTTCGTCGAGCGATGTGGCCAGCCCATTGCCACTTCAACTTACTAATACGGCGGCCAAGGTCGGTTACTTTGGTTCGACTGCGGATAACCTCATTTCTGATTTTATCTCGCAGCGAGACTCCGAGCATTGCCCTCTCCATAGCTCGCTCCATTAGACCTATCGTAAGCGACCACGTTTCAACACTGGCATATCAACACTTCATATGTCAACACTGGCAATACGCACTGGTTGAAGACTTTCGTCCACAGGCACTGAGGTATTTTAGAAGAGAAGATGTACTTGAGTTTTCCGAACGCTGCCCATTCGAATTGGATCCGTCGATTGATCTCCTTCTCGAAGCTGAGTCTACCTAACTGGACAGTTTGCCCCAGGTAGACGTATTCGTCAACACTTTGAGTAAGGCATTCCCAACTATAACCGGTATAGGTGCGACATGAGCATTAACCATGACTTTGGTCTTGTCCATATTCATCTTAAGACCCACCTGTTGGGATACCTTGTTGAGGTCTCCGAGCATTGTGTTCAAGTCCGCGAGCGACTCCGCCATGGGGACTATGTCGTCGGCAAAACGTAGATGCCTGATGTACTCGCCATTGATGTTGATGCCTAGTCCTTTCCAGTTCAAGAGTTTAAACACATGTTCCAGTGCACAGTTTCGGAGATATAATATATATAACATCTCCCTGTCTCACGCCTCTCTGCATTCGGATAGGTTTTGTATTCTGATCCTGTACTCGGAACGACATGGTGGCAGAATTGTAGAGACAGTCAATCTGGCATCGCTGCAAGGACCGAAGGACACTGCCCAAGAATCGACAGAATCGAAGGCCTTCTCGTAGTCCACAAATGCTAAGCTCAACGGCCGGTTATACTCTTCGGTTTTCGGATTCGTGACTATCCTGGAGAACAGCTTATAGACGTAGCTCAGGAGTGCGATCGGTCTGTAGTTCGTCAATAAAGTGTTGTCACCTTTCTTGAAGAACAACACCACGACACTCCTGCTCCAAGCCTCCGGTGTGACACCATTGTGGATGAC